>WEKW01008688.1:0-19018 GCA_013389905.1 Sula dactylatra
TTTTTGACCCTGCAAAGACAAGTATCTTTTCAGAAGTTTTTCCTGATGTAGGCATTTGAACCTAGATTATGAGGATGAACACTTCAAGTAAGAAAGCTTGTTCATGCTTTCATCCTTGCAAGTATTCTTTCTCTTTGCAGTAGTTGCAAAGGGGTGGCTGTCTCAGTGGTTCTGTGCGGGTTCTAGGTTTATTGTACTAAGCAGTTTTTGCACTGTATTATCACTTATATAATTATATGTAGTTCAAGATGATATTCAATTTCCTAAGTTTCTTACCTGATTTCCTTGTTGGTCATCCTAGTCTCTGAAATTTGTGATTTGACGGTATAGTGGTCCATCTGCAGTATCCTGCAGGTGATCCTGCTGAGTTGTTTGGGACTTCCTGTGTTGGTAAAATGTGTAATTTAAGACACCTGGTTAAAGTTGGAGTACAAAGTAAGATGTTCATCTCAGATTTAAGTTAAAACTTCTAAATTCTCAGGTTGTTGCTTTGCAGCATTGTTTTTCTTGTAACTTAGTGTGTGAATTTTAGACCCGATTTGGCATAAATGCTAAATAGAATGTGTTACTGAGGTAACAAATTAAAAAAAGTAATCTTCCACTAGTACAAATGCATTTTTATATTTCTGAATACGTCAGAGTTGGTGTATTTCTTTAGTCAATTAGGTTGTTTGTTTTGAATTTATTTTCTCTGTAAAGACTAGTTAAAATAACTCTACTGTATGTTAGAGGCACAACGGTTTTCCTTCCTTCCTTTCCTGCTTAATATAGGAACTAGGATTTTCTTTTTTTCCTCTTCTCTTCTTAAAAATGAGACTTATCACAACTTAATAGAACCATGTAGTGTGAAATAAAGTAGTCCAAACCATTCAACCCATCTCTCTATAACATAAGGTTAATTATTGAGTAATGTAGAGTCTTAAATAGAATGTTTTGTTTTAATGTATTTCATAAAAAACTTCGATAATAAAGAAAAACTGAGGTAGTTAATTTAGGCGATTTCTGTGAATTGTTAAAAATCCACTTCAGTATCTTCACTAGATTTCTATATGTTTACTTGCGCACGTTAATATTGCTTTCAGGTTGCATTAGGCTTTTTATGTATAGTAATGAGGAAATTAGTTTGTTTTCAAACGTCTGCTGCATTTTAAAATATGTGGATTTGTTTATTGCCATTGCTAATAGGCTGGTAGAAAAAGGCTCTTGCTCACTGAAGTGAGATTTTAATACAAGTTTCCTGTGACTTGTCAATTCTCGTTGTACCTGAGTTTAGTTCTTTTTTAATTTGTGTGAAGCTAAAAACCTACTTGCATTACTAAACTACTTCACCTTGCATTGGGAACAAGCATCCTGGAGTTCAGTACAGTTCCCAAACCAGAGAAATAATAGTTCAAGTCCAAAATACTGCGTGCAGAATGCCAGAAGCCTGGCTTCATAGTAGTTCTACCAGCCACTTAATGGTAAGGTATTGTGCAAGATTGTTTTTGAGGTTAGCCACAAATGACAGTCGTGGATCTAACAATTGAAGAAAGAGACCAGGAGGTAATAGTTACAATATTAATTTTTATAAAATTAAATAAGAGCGATTATGTGAGCGTATGTATATGCTCAGGGAGATCACAGAAAATAAGCCTGCAGAGTCATAGTCAACTTGGAAATGACGCAGGAAGTTCAAGAGTGTTTGTGGCAGGTTAGAGAGGTTTGCTTTCATCAGCATATGCTGAGAAAAGTGGTGATCTGGTGGTTTACACTGATGAGATGTATTTTATGTCTTGACCTTTTGTAACTTGTAATTACATTTATTCCTGTGAATATGCTTCATGAGAAAAAGCAGTGATTGCCTAAACTGAATTATAATTCAGTGTGGGGGAGGGTGAAGGCTTGAAATTCTGAGGCTGATTTTCTTTCTTGATTTGTACCAAAGTAAAGCATAGGTAACAGGGCATAACACAGGAATCTGTGGATCTGAATGGATCTGAAGGAAAAAAAAACCCTAATTTGTCATATTCTAGCCATGACCAGCAAAGAAGATGCAAAGCCTTATTTCATGCCAGCTTTTATGCCTGGCAACCATGTACTCTGAGGCATGAAGTACTCTTGATCAGTATGAAATGAGGCATGGACTTACAAGTTGAGAAACATTCATCAGAAGTGCAGAATCAGTTACATGATACCATTCCTGACTGAGGTTTCTCTAATCTGCTCTCAGAAGAAAAGCCCAGGAACAGAGAGCACACGGTCTTCCCTAGAAATTTATTTTGGTTCTTTATTGTTTTTCTGCTAGCTGATTTAGTTCTCCTTTTGCTGCTGGTTAAGCTCATTTGTTCCGATCTTCTTCCAGGTGGATGTAGAGAACAGTGTGTTATTTTCATGTCTTTGGCAACATTTTTTAATTTCATGGTAGATTTGAAGCTAGGCTAAGCAGTCCCCTTTCAAATATCTTTATATCAGATTGTATAAAGGATATGCTGAAGATATCAGTCTGTTTGGTACGATAATATCAACTAGCTCACCTCTGCAAGATGAAAAAGAATATTCACTGGAAGTAAACTCCTTTTTAACTTAATCTCTGTTCACAAGTTAGAAACCATATCTTGTATATTAACCATTGCTAAACACGGATTTACCTAGTAAGTATATATATCACGACTGCTGTGAAGTTTTGCGTGTGAAAATTGCTTATCCAGACTATTCTGTAGATACATATGAATGATGTTTGTAGAAAGCCTGATCGGTATATAAGTAGAAAATTATTAAATTCTATGAACTTATTTACAGCATATAACCTTTTTTATCCTAGTGTTTAGTGATCTGTTTGGCTAGGTTTGAATCATTTCAGTGGAGTTAGTATGTTCTGTTGCTAAACTTTTGATTTAGCCTTTTGATTTTTACATATTTATTTTTAAAGCAGAATGTATTATATGGCAGGGCTGCAGCATTGCAGGCTAGCTGTCTTTAGGTAGCTAAAGATGGGAGAAACCTTCCAAGTCCACTCTCATCTGCCACCATTTGTGTGATGACTTGTATAAACTCAAAAACTGTTCAGCTGTCTCCCATAGCATCCTCATAGGTAAGCTTAGGAAGTGTGTGTTAGATGAGTGGACAGTGAGGTGGATTGAGAACTGGCTGAATGACAGAGCTCAGGGGGTCGTGATCAATGGCACAGAGTCTGGTTGGAGACCTGTAACTAGCGGTGTTCCCCAGGGGTCTGTGCTGGGTCCAGTCCTGTTCAACATATTCATCAATGACCTGGATGAAGGGATAGAGCGTAACCTCAGCCAGTTTGATGATGATGCAAAACTGGCAGGAGTGGCTGATACACCAGAAGGCTGTGCTGCCATCCAACGAGACCTGGACAGGCTGGAGAGCTGGGCTGAGGGGAACCTCATGAAATTCAGCAAAAGCAAGTGGAAGGTCCTGCCACTGGGGAGGAACAACCCCATGCACCAGTACAGGTTGGGGGTTGACCTGCTGGAAGTGGCTCTGTTGAGAAGGACCTGGGAGTGCTGGTGGGCAACAGGCTGATCATGAGCCAGCACTGTGCCCTTGGGGCCAAGAAGGCCAAGGGTATCCTGGGGTGCATAAAAAGGAGTGTGGCCAGCACGCCAAGGGAGGTTATCCTCCCACTCTACTCCACCCTAGTGAGACCACTTCTGGAGTACTGTGTCCAGTTCTGGGCCCCCCAGTTTAAGAAGGACAGGGAATTGCTTGAGCAAGTCCAGCAGAGAGCTACCAAGATGATCAGGGGACTGGAGCATCTCCCTTATGAGGAATGGCTGAGAGTGACCTGGGTTTGTTGAGCCTGGAGAAGAGAAGACTAAGGGGGGGACCTTGTCAATACTTATAAATATCTGAAGGGTGGGTGTCAAGAGGATGGGACCAGACTCTTTTCAGTGGTGCCGAACGACAGGTAAGGGGCAATGGGCACAAGCTGGAACAAAGTTCCACATAAACATGAGGAAAAACTTCTTTACTGTGAGGGTGACAGAGTAGTGGAACAGGCTGCCCAGAGAGGTTGTGGAGTCTCCTTCCCTGGAGACATTCAAAACCTGCCTGGACGAGGTCCTGTGCCCCCTGCTCTAGGTGTACCTGCTCAAGCAGTGGGGTTGGACAAGATGATCTCCAGAGGTCCCTTCCAACCCCTGCCATTCTGTGACTCTGTGATATAACTAGTTAATGATTTTTGCATTTTGTACATGTTGCTGTTCTTGGGACACTTACCTCATAAGCTTGTTCTTTCCAGTAAAAGCCTTTCCCTAATTTCCAACCTAATTCTTGGATATAAATTGGCTGTTTTCTCATCTTGTCCTTTATCTTAAGAGCTTCCTTTATCTTCTGTCATAAATTTTGTTCTTTGTTCCCATGATCATCCTGCTAGCTCTGGTCTAATGGGAGTCCATTGCTCTTGAACACAGATAATCAGCATTGTGATCCGTTTTCCAGATGAGGTCTCACTAAAGCTTGCTGTATGTAATATTACTGCTATTTTCCTGTATCCTGGGAACGTTACACAATTCACTATGATTTTCTATGCCTTCCTATTTTTTAATTGAGGAGAAAATTTCATAATTATATTCTATGATTGAATTGGTCACTGAATACCTTCCCACAGTTCTTTAATAAAAGATGTGTTTGGCAGACAAAATGTAGAATAAAAACACTTGTTCTCAGCATTTAGAAATGCATTTTTGCACCTGGTACGTATTCTTAAGAAAGGTTTCCTAACACTTACTTGTGTGTAGCTGTTTTGTTATATAGTCCTGTATATTTGCCTTCCACAAAAACCATCACAGAAAAATAATTTTTCCAGCTGCTGCTGAAAAGCATTTATACATGTCTGTTTAAGATGGTGGTTGTTTCTTTATGAGTTAGAAATACTCCCATCTTTTTGAGGATTTAAAAATGTGTTGAATCCTCAGTACCACAAATTGAAAGTAATTTCAGAACACGCTGCTATGACTCGTCCTAGGTTAAGGAAGCTAGCAGATTTTTATGCTGGATTTGGTGGCAGGATAAAATCAAACTTTGGAAAAGCCTGTTTCTCCTCCATCTCATTTTTTGAGCTGTCTAGGTGATAATCCTAACAAATAATGTGCATTTGTATTTGGTTCAAGGGAGAAGTGCATGAAGTGCGTAGTTTTCCCAGCCTTTTGAGTTCTCTTGCAAAAGAATTCTGTCTCCCTGGCAACGATTAAAACTGGGGAAGTTGCTCTTTGTTGGAGTCCCGTCCCCCACCCAAGCTCCAAGTCCACCAGTGCTTGGCACTTCCCCCTTTGCATTGGTGCCGTGTTCCCATGATCTGTTAGTTTTGTTCCTTTATGCAGGGATAACTTTTGTAAAAGGAAAAGAAAAGCTTTGGGGTAGGAGCAGAGTGTGGCCTTTCCTCTGCTGTACTGCAGTTGCTTAGAGCACATTTTAGAAACGATTATGTTTACAGAAAGGCCAGTGGGTCTTGAAATGTCCCAAGTGTGTGCACAGGTACCAGTTGCTGTGGGTTATATGTAAGATGGCCTTACTCTATCTTTTGTTGTTACCTGCATTGTGTTTTGCATAGGACTTACTGCAGTGAAATAACTGCAGTGAAATAACTATCGCTCAAGTTTGCTTGAGTGATATTTTAATCCGTTTCCCTGCTTTAATAAGCTTGATTAAATTCTCGTTAAATATCTGTTAGCTTTTGTCTGAGGAAATATATATATATTTATATTATATATAAATTAGTAAATTATAAATAAAATAGTAATACNAGATAAAAGTCAAGGGTATGAAGCACTTACATATTTTCTTCCTGATCCATCATGTAGAGTACAGAATCTTTCTCATGCAGATTGATAACCAAGGCAACTGTCATAGCCAGCATAAGCAGAGGTGGCTAACCTGGGTTTTTAAACTGAGTAGCTTGTTTAAATCCCATGTCCTTTGTAAAGAGGTGAAAATAAATATCTTTATCAAAATTCAGACACGTTTTTAGATTTAGGATAGATATTTCTCACCACTTCAGAATCGCTATCTTGAGAAAGATAGATGAAACATTGCTGCCACCTTGAGGCTGGTTTGTGTTTACGTTGTGGAACTTGCCAGTATGCTACAGTTTAATATATTAGACTCAGTTTTGTAGAAGTTAATTATTGGGAATGCACAGAGTGGGTCAGTGAGCAGTTACAGCAGGTGTTAGCCAAAGACACAGCCAGGGGTGGGAATGGCTTTAAAACTCAATGTTTGATTGAATCTTGTTGTCTGTAGCAGCAAAAAGGAACGGAGGGAGGACTGTGCAGAGTGAGGACTTGCAGGAGGAGAGAGGTTGAGCAGTGAAGTCGTCTGCCATTGTTCATTTTTGTAACCCTAGGAGTGAAGGGTGCACAGAATTCCAGTGTTGACTAATGAGCATGCTGTTTGTACAGTTCCTGACTCTGGTCCTTGTTCTTTGAAAGTCTACAGCCCTAGTTCCAACAAATTTGCGAAGCAAACGGAAGAAACCTGTAGTGCCTTGCATATTGCACTTAAAATCAGACTTTCCCCTGCCTCCAGTTTGATGAAAGCATGCATTCAAAAAATCTGAAGAACAGGAGGTAATAGTAAATGGAGATCTTCTGTAAGAGCACTTAAAAGTTTATGTACTCGATAGATACACAGGTTCAAAGAACAGAAAAATTTCTCAACACCTCATCTGCTCTTGTGTTTATGGGAGATATTGTTTCAGTTGAAACTAAAGAATATCTTGCATTTGCTTTCTGTAGTCTCTTTCCTACCTTCCTTCTTCTCCCTAAAGGTAGGGATTATCCAGTGTAAGTCTTTTCAGCTTTGTGGTTTTATATTCAATTGAGATTTCCATCACAAGAGGAGAGACTCCGAACAACTATTAAACAAAGTTAATTCACTGAATTACATTGTTGTTTCAACCAAATCCAGTGATGGCGACATTGATGGATTAGACTTCCTTAGCACAATGGTGTAGAACAGGAATGTGCTGTTGAAAGCACCATCATTGGGTGAAATTTGAAGTGTCTTGCCTGATTTTCAATTCGAGTAGCTAAGTCATATGCCTCTAGGCTTTAGGGGGGGTCGAGAGGGGAGGCTCCCAATATTTTTTATTATTTGTTGTAACTGACTATTGAAGTGATCTCTTTTTATACTGAAGAGTTCCGAAGTGTAGTTTTCATAAGCAGCTTCATAGCAACAGTGAACTAAGTAGTCACTGGCCCCTTGCCTCTGGCAGCTCACTGTGCTGGCACACCCCTTAGTACAGGGGGGTGCCTGTAGAGAACTTAGTACCCCACAATCCCTTAGTACAGCCCTGTGGTAAACTGAATTAGAGAATACACATAAACTACACCCAAAAAAAGAAATAAAATAAAAACTTATGGTGTTTTCCTGCCAGCTTTGTTCCTTGATCTGATTCACTACATGACAGTACAAACAACGGTTCTGGCACAGTGGAAAGGGCAGTACAGGGCAGGGATGAGCAGGGGTGGCTGAGGCAGCCGAAGCACCATGGCTCAGGCATTGTTGCAATGATGGAATATATTACTACAGAGCAGACCTGATCCATCTTTCATCTGTGTTGTGAGAATGATGTAGTTATCATAAGAAAATCTCTCACAAACCTAATATTTAATTAAAAATACTCTTTTGTTAGTATCCTCCTGCGTTAATTTTTGGGAGTATGTTTTGTAGACAGCTTCTCTTTGTATTTTTCCCTGTCTCCAGCTGAAGCTACCCCATGGCTTCCTCTCCTCAGCTTTTACTGCCTAATCTTCCTGCTGAAAATTTACTGAATATGTTCAAAATGATATTCTTCCATTCTCCTTCCACTGTGGTGAGGTCTGCCACGCTTTCTGTGTCAGAAAAGCATATCAGTGGGGCTGGAAAACAGTGCCAGGTCTGTTGAGGTTTGAAGATAGTATTGCGTGTCCTTACCCCAATATAAGAGATTTAGGTAAAGTTATTCAAAGAGGAGATGGGACAGCTTCAGTCCGTTCAGACCCATCACTTCACACATCTCCCCTCTCTGCCCACAGAGTCTTTTGGTACTTGCCATTCTCTCTCTCTCTCCCTGTGCCCCATTCCTTGTGCTGGAAAACTGACCCCACCTCCTTGCAAAACAATCATGCTGCTTCTCGGTTGTTCTCTCTTCCAAATGCCTTTCCTTTCTTCCTGTACTTACATTTTCTTGTTTCCAAGCTGTGCATGCATCCTTGAGCCCTCACTTTTTAGAGTTCTTTCCTGTTCTTCCTCACTTGCAGTGAACTACCACCAGATTGCTTGGAAAGTGCTATAATTTTTCAAGGATGCATCTGCTCTCATTGCCTGTTTAGTTGGCCAGAATTATCCTCCATCATTCTTGTTCCTTCCCTGAAAAGGATTCAGCTTCATGGAGCCCCTGAATTTGCAATTGTAGAGTTTACTTAGAGAAAATGAAATAGAGACAGTTAGATGTTAAGCATTGCAAAACTGTCAATGTAAAGGCAGAACAGCTACATCTGCACTGGACCCTGGGGAAACCTGACTTATCAATTAAAGATGCGGTATTAAAGCGCATGAGTTTTTGGTTTTACTTTTTGCTTAGGTATCTTCTGTGTAACTTAAAAGTACTGGGTTGCTCTCCCCTTTGATTTTTATGAATTTTATTGTTAAAACATTGTTGGATTTTGTTCGCTTCCTTCTCGCTGTTGCAAAACATTTCATCTGATCTGTAAAAGAGTTTGTGGAACTCCAGGATGGGAAGGCCATCCACGTCTACAGAAGGGAAGCCAGTTTTCCCTGCTTCATACAGCTGAATGCACTAGTTGGGTAGTAGAGAAGCAGTAAATAATTAAGTAAAAGCTTACTTTTCTAGCTTTGATCTTGCAAGGAAATTTAATTATTGCAGTCAGTATTAGATGTGTACTTGCATGTTTTATCACCCTGTAATAACAGTGTATTTATCTTGCAGTAATTACATTGGAAGCTGAAATGTTCTTAAAGTAATTGAGTCTTGTTCTTCTACAAATAACTAAGTACTGTCTTCTCGATGTCCTGAAAAAAGTAGTCCTTATTTCCTGGAATGCTGTGTGCTCAAATCACAGTTTGAGCAATTTTTCCATTGGTACAGGAATTCCAGTTCCTTCTTGTGGAATAAAACTATATTCATTTGGGTTCTTATGTGGTTGAAAGGTGTGTGACAAAACATGTGCAAAAAGATGCTGCCCACAAGGTGGCGTTTGCATATTACATCCCTGCTGTGTTTATTCCAGGAAGGGTAATCAACAAGAGAATTAGCCATTACGTTTTGATTGCTTGTGAGATCAGTAAATTTGTATCCCAACTGTATGTTGTTAAAAAGAAATGGATCTGTTCTACAGAAAAGTAGATTAATCTAATGGTTATTTTTTCTTTTTGGGTGCTACAGTTTTTTGTGTCTCTGAAAACAGGAGCTGAAACACCATTCTTTCCTTGATGAATTTGGAAGGAAATAACTGCAAGCACTAGAATTGTACAAGCAAGATTCTGGATCAGACAACTTGTGATACAAACACTAAAGGAATATTTTTTTTTAAGAACTTACTAGTTTTCAGATGTGGTAACTTACCTTTATATTGTCTTCACTCAGTAATCTATGTAAGCTTAATAGAAAATGTGAAGATGCAACTCAAGTGTTTGATGGCAAGAATGTACTATTAGAATTTAGTAACACCTATTTCTAATGCTAATTATATTTCCAAAACTATGAATATGCAGAATAAATCTGAGATAAGCATAAAAAGGTAATGTCTTCTTCACTTTGTTTTATTACAGTCAGAGACTAGAAATGAAAGCACAAGTTGCAGATGCATTCATAGCAAAATTCCAGCTGACGCCGGATGAAATGAACATCCTTCGAGGCACGAAAGATGAGCCAATTACTGAGGTAGCTCAATGAACATTAAAAGCTTTGCCCTGAACTAAAATGTAGAAGTGTCCTAGCTAAATTGTACATGAGATCTTACTATCAGTTTGTAATTTAATTTTTTATGGAGCAATGTACATTTTAACAGAATGGTGAATTTTTGATGAGTCTGAAATGGGTGATTTCAAGTAACAAGATATTCAAGTAACAAGAAAGAAAATCAACCTTAAATTCTAGTTTGTGTAATGACTTTAAGGGGCAAATGAGCTATCATGTGGTTTTACGCTTAAAAAGACCTTTATGAAGTCTGGGTTTTCAGTGAAGGTGTTTTAAAATAACTTCATAACACTCAAATAAAGCAAATGAGAAATCTGTAGCGCTTCAGTAGTATGTAGTACTACCCTTGTGCATGTATGCATGCATTTTGCATGTGCCTCTATATAGGTACTCAGTGACTTGAAACAATATAAGCTGAGACTTTCCCTCATTACTATTTGGTTGATTAAAATATTAGGTGCTGCCACTTTTAGTCACCTTCCAAAACAAGTTTTGAATATGTTTATGGTTTGAATAAGAAGGCACATTGTTCTGCAGTAAAAGCAAACTGAATAATGAAAGAATTGAGTACACTTAATAGATTTTTATTATTGTGGTTGCATAGAAACCTTCACTTAAATGTAGACTACCTGCTGAGACATACTATCTTCTTTCCACAGGCATCCTGTTTGCAGTTAAAGCATTATTAAAGACATGGAACAGATAACCATAAACAGTGCTAATGAAAGCATAAATGGAATGCGTTAAATGATTGTGCACTTGAGTAATTGCTGTGTGCTTTTGTACCAACTATTACTGTGAAAGATCATTCAGGTTTCTAAAAAGCACAAGTTGCAGGGAACAATGACAGCAACACTGTGCCGTTTATTCAGTGCTTGGTTCACAGCAGAACGAGGATTAGTCCTTTTGATACTTTGATCTGTCTAAAAAATATGCAGAAGTAACTAAGATATAATCATAGTTGTGCTACTGAAATGGCAGACTTCAGTAAAATCACGTGCTTTTCCCCAATGAGAGAATCAGCCAGCATGCTTAAAACATTTGTAGTTAGGTTTCTGTATTGGCAGTTTTTAATGTGTGGTGTTCTTTTTTTTTCCTGAAGGAAGAGTAATTTGGGTTTTTATAAACATGATCTTCAGAACAGTTGATGCAAGGCAGTAGGTTAAGTCAGTGTCCTAATATATATATTTTTGTGACTTGAGCCCGAATGAAACTCTGTTTTCCTGAGGCAAATGGTTCAAGTCGCAAAAGATGTAAGGAACAGTTATATCTGAATTCGCTAGTCTCCTCCATGATGTTGGAAAGATGACTTCATAGTAAGGCATGTATTTGAAAATGCTAGTGGATTTCCATTTCCTCGCTAAACCTCAGTAACAAAAGAACCTTTTTGGTCATATGTCTATGTCTTATAGGGTTTTTTTTTTCTTTGCTGCTGCTGAGTTATTCAGGGGGGGAAGATAGTCCTGGAAAATCTTGGTCTGGTCCATTGCAAGTGTTCAATGTTTCTTAGAAATTGTTACCCCATTATATGAAAACAAAAAATATCAACCTGTAATCATTGTACTTCATAATGTTTCAGTTTGCTCTTTACTTGCTAACGTTAATGGGGAGATGATGATGGAATGCATAGTATTGTCCTCAAAATCTCCCCAAAGTGCTAACAAACACACGTAAAACACACATGCTACATAAAAGACAGGTTAAAAAAACATCTTTGTTGCTATTAATTTTTTTTTTTTTGGTGGAAGAAGGGCGTGATGCAATGGGAAAGAAAAAATCCTAAGGCTCTTATGGTGGAATGAAAGGTGAGAGGTGGCGGAGGGGAGCTTGTACTTTAAAAGCAGCGCTTGGAACGCAGACCTGCAAGGAACATAAATATGGAATTGAAATGGGGAGTATAGAGTACTAGAGATTTGAATGAGAAGTTACTGCTTTTAGACACTGCTTTTATTTTATTTTTTTATTTTTTTTATTTTTTAAATTGATTTAGGAGTTTTTCAAGGCTTTGGGAAGAGTAAAGCAAATTCACGATGATGTCAAGATTCTCCTTCGGACAAATCAGCAAAGGGCGGGGTGAGTGCTACTTAAATGAGTGCAAGATAACCATTTACTCATTAAAAGCAGAAGTTACAGCAAGGTCTTATTCTTTACTTCGTATGACTATTAGGAGTATTTCACGTAGAAACAAAGAATAGTGACCTATTTCTAAATTTTCATAATCTTAATAATTTTATGTTTTATTTGATTTGTACATGTCTTTGCTAGTACTACCTAAAATAGTATTTGCAAATAAAATCTTTTTGTCTTGTAGTTTGGAAATCATGGAACAGATGGCTTTACTGCAAGAGACATCTTATGAACGACTTTACAGATGGACTCAAAGTAGGACTAAGAATGTTTTTATGTTTATGAATGTTATTATGATGATTCCTTTAATTCCTTGATGTGAATTGAACTTAGCAAAAACCCTTTTCAGGATTCATTAACAAGGCTTTGGGTTTCCTTCGTAGTGAAGGATTTGTCTGAAAGCTAACTTTTGTGAACCCAATAGTTAGTTGGAGATTCTCTCCTTTTTTGGGCCTGTCTCATCTCTGTAAAACAGTATTATTTGTATTTTCAGATGGTTCTCCACAGAGAACAACAACTATAGTTTGATAGTCTAAACACAGGGAAGTTCCTGCTTTTGACAATTTGGTAGTAAGATCTAGTTTAGTGTGAAGAGTGGCTTATTACCTTTACAAAAGGAAAAAAAAAAAAGCCTTATTTTATCATAATGATCTTTTAAATTATAGTAGGTGATTATTTTTTTTTCACATATGTTCTTTGGATCCAGTCGTCAGTGTTCAATGTAATATCTTGATAGTGTAAAATGTAGATGCTTTTGTATTACTTCTCTTTTCTCCCAAGACATTGACAGGAAGATTTGTGAAAAAAAGCTGCTGCAATGCTATGTTATATTTATTAGCTGTTCTTCAGTGGATGCTAAAGCCTCAAATAATGGTTGTGGTTTCACCTAGTGAAAATTCATCATTTTTATGCCAGTGTTTGATATAGTTTATATGATTTCCTCAGTCTTGCATAGAATATAAAAGATTATGTAATTAATGTGATTAAAGTAAAAAAACCAAACAAACAACCAAAAAAAAAACCAACCCCAAAAAAAACAAACAAAAACAAACCCATAGCTTGCTCAAATACTTGCTTGCTTTTTTCTTAGTAGTTTACCTGGAATGTCATAAGCAGTTATGAAGGAGCCTGACAGAATTCTGATGACTGAATGATTTAACATTGTACGTGGGCGCAACCAGATACTAAGCTTCCTTTAATTTTTATTATTGTGAAGATTTCTGATGGACATCCATTTTACAGCAAAGTAGTGCTTATGGGGGAAGTTAATTACATTAACACACTAGGCCAGGTAGCATATTCTGAAGGCTTCAATTCAAAATCCAAAACCTTTGAGTTTTTGTCTCATTTTCTTGTTTGACAGCTTGTTATAAAAGGTATTACAGTGTAAAGAATGCACTTTTGTCTGTGTTGATGTTTTATAGATGAATGCAGGACTTTGACGCAAGAATCGTGTGACATTTCTCCAGTTCTTGCTCAAGCCATGGAAGCCTTACAAGATAGACCTGTCCTGTATAAGTAAGTAAATGTTTGTGATTATCTCAAACAGCAATGATTATTTCCAGCCTATAAGATATAAAGGTGGGCATGAATTACAGTGGCAAGGGTGGTGGCAATTTAGTCTTGCGTCAGATTTAAAAAACAAACAAACAACAAAAAAAACCCCAACAAAACAAGCATATTTCAACTTCTTTGATTTTCAGAAGTCTTTTCGACATAATTATGGTACAGTAAATGTCATTGGACTTTTTCCAACTTACTGGTTTCTAATTGTCATGGTTTAACCCCAGCTGGCAACGAAGCCCCGTGCAGCCGCTTGGTCACTCTCCCTGGTGGGATGGGGGAGAGAATTGGAAGAGTAAAAGTGAGAAAACTTGTGACTTGAGATAATTAATAGGCAAAGCAAAAGCCACACACACAAGCACAGCAAAACAAGGTATTAATTTACTCCTTGCCATCGGCAGGCAGGTGTTCAGCCGTCTCCAGGAAAGCAGGGCTCCATCATGCGTAATGGTTACTTCGGAAGGCAAACGACATCACTCCGAACATCCCACACTTACCTTCTTCTTCCCTCAGCTTCATATGCTGAGCATGACGTCATATGGTGTGGGATATCCTTTTGGTCAGTTGGGGTCAGCTGTCCCAGCCGTGTCCCCTCCCAACTCCTTGTGCACCCCCAGCCTGCTCGCGGGTGGGGTGGGGTGGGAAGCAGAAAAGGCCTTGACTCTGTGTAAGCACTGCTCAGCAATAACAAAAACATCCCTGTGTTATCCACACTGTTTTCAGCACAAATCCAAAAAACAGCCCCCTACTAGCTACCATGAAAAAAAATAACTCTATCCCAGCCAAAGCCAGCACACTAAGTAAAGTAAAATGTCAGACTGTTTTTATTCTAATCAAAATGAATCATGAATTTCTGCTGGTCTTGTAGAGTTTTTCTGAAGAAAAAAATGCTGTCCAAAGCATGCAACTGTCTCATTTAAATTCCCGAAGTAAAAAATTGATAAAGGCTAATTAGCTTTTACTGAAGTGCTCCTGATAGTAAGAATGTCTTCCATTATGGGTTGTACAATAATTATTAAAATCAATCTACTACATATGGGCCTCTAAAGCATAGGGGTAGTTACATATATATATATAAAAAATATACTACTTTTTAGTTCTTGTTCAGAATTTGCTGAAGGGACTACTTAGTGGAAATGAAATGGTAGTTAGTAGAGACAACTTAACTACAAGGTGGCACTTAACTGTTTTTATTGGGGTGGCCATTCCTGATGAAGTGGTACTAACACTTCTTTGCTTTTTAGGCTTTTTTGAAAAGTACATTCATCACATTTTGCAGCTATTGCAAATCACTTTTAGCCGCAGGCATCTGGGACAGGAGAGTACAAGGCAGTCTTTCAAAGGCTAGCCTTGTCTTTAAGAGACTCAAATGTGCGAAGGTGGGAGTATGTGACACTGTAAATCTCCATGGAGCAATTCATGGGGAAAATGCATAGTGCAAATTGGCCTTAAAAATTCTGTCGCTCTAAGAGAGAGTGTGCATATCAACATGCTCAATCAGTTCTGCTAGTTAATTTGAGGGAGACATGGTGTCACTCGACCTCCCCAGCTATTGCATGTGGTGCTCTGCAGTACCTTGGGCCATAGCTGGGGAGTGCAGTCCTTTCTTCCATTCTCTCCTCCAGGCTCTCTTCTACAGGTGCAAAGGATCAGCCACAACCATGTTCACAAGATTTTGTTGGATTCTTTGTAGATACAGTTTATATTTTCTATAATAAATATTTTGCTTAATTAGGTTACTTTCAAATGTCATAAAACCATTGTTTTGCTTTCTTAACATTTATGGAAAAAACCTCCATCTGTATAAACCCACAGCTGGCCAGTTTAAAATGAACCTGCAAAAGAGACTTTATTTTTCTTCTGACATCTCTCTTGCAAACAGCAGTATTACCAAAAGTAGAACTTGGTAGGTAGGACTTTTATTCTGCCAAAAAGGCAAAAGTAAACATTACTGTAGAAGATGCAGCCATGTGTCTCTCGTCATAGATCATCATGCTTAACTACTTGCTACAGCAGTGTTGTCAAAATTGCAGTACTGATGCTTTATGTTTTAAATCTCAAGATTTAGTTTATTCCCTTCCAAAAATTTTTGTATACCTTTAGTACATAACAAACTGCTGAGTTCAAAAGGTGAAAATTATGTCGCAGAAGAAAGTAATTTTAAATTGTTGTTGGTTTTAAGCATATAAGCACTGCTGTGTAAACTAAACATTTTTTTCCACCAAATCACTGCCTTTGCATCTGATAAAGATTGTGATATGATTGGGGGGAAGTGAGTAAGATGGAGAAGGGCAGGAGTTTAGAAACTAAACTACAAATTCTTGTTTTCTTATATTGACTTATGCCTTGCTAGCTTAAGGTGGCAGAAAGATTGCACCATAGATTGACTTTTGGGAACTACAGTCACTAGGAATCTGAAATAAACATTTCAATTTGTTTTTTACTTCCTGATTCTAACAGAAAAATTGAAAATTGTTTCATAGAAGATACATGGAGTCATAGCTCAAAGCAGCATTCCTCTTCTATCCTCCACTCTGATTTTCAAAGCTTTTTCTCCATCTCCTTCCTCTCTTCCTGGTGATCATTATTGGGTTTTTAAAAAATTGAAGCTGGGTTGAAAAGAACCCAAACGTTCTTTTATTTCCCTCACATGAGTACATATAATAACATAGTAGTAAACACAGTGTTTCTAGTATAAATAATAGTTATTGCTGATTTTTTTAAGATGCAGGATTTTGTTGTTATACCCTGTTCTACTGGGAACAAGGGGAAAATCAGTAGCTTTCTTTTTAAAACAAAATTATTATTATTAAATGATGTTTTCTAAACTAATAACAAGATCACAAGATCTGTTTTGCTGCTGTATTTTTAATGATATAGTTGTTTATTGGTGGGGCTGGGAAGGAAAGCTTAGCTGGTTTCTACACACATGTGATGTTTTTCACTGTAACGCTGCTACTCCTGGACTGCAGGTAGTCAGCAGATCCCAGTTCTCTCCTACTTTTAATTGCATATTTTTTGTAAATAGTAATTTATTAAAGACTTTTTTCATTAGCCTTTTTTTTAAAAATTGCAGATACTTACTCTCTGAGTTAACAAGTACAATGTACGAAGAAAAAGATCTAAACAAATTTCAGGATTCTTCAGTGTGCTTTTTTCCCCCCCTCTCTCAAATAGTAATGTGGATAGAAAAGAGCAAAACTGAAGGATCCTTTGGACTTTTAATAGGATAATAAAAATCTAATTGAACTTAACTTCGAACATATTTGAAACAGTATATTATTTTCTTTTGTATTTTGTTCTCCACATCTGTTTAATTGTGAATGCAGTGCTCATTTAACTACAATCAGTGAGTAACATGCTTTTTATTATTATTATTTTTATATCTGTTCAGCTTCTGGGTGTCATTGGTAAGTGACACCGTGCTTAGTCTTTGGCATTTCATCAATTATATTGTTTTTTTTTTCCTTCTCCTTTGTAATTTATGTGCTTTGTTCAAAATGCTTAAATTCAGTTTGTCAAAAAAATTAGAAGTGTTCCGTGGCTTGCAAAAATCCTGTTTCTAAGCAGATGTATCAGGGATGTTAGCAGTGTTCATTTCACATTCTTCACTTGCTGTCGTGCTTCAGCCTGAACAGGAAGGTAACCTGCTCCAAAAATGAGCCGTGTCTATGTTGTTCTTGGTACCTCCTCTGCTACCAGCAAGCCACTTGAGATTATGTGCTCTGGGCTGTAATTGTCCATCCATTAAATATCTAACTAAGACTCATTTGATTAAAACCAGTGAACAATTACCAAATGAAAATAACTTTTTTGCTACTAATCATGTGGTGGCCTGGAAGAAGGAGAAAGCCTTGTGTTGCAGTGCAATAAATTGCTGCTTCTGTCAGTCAACTGGACCACACGTGAACAGGAGTCCTAGACCTGTCAATACATGCTTATATGTACAAAAATGGAAAAGCTGATTTTTCATTTATTTACTTATTTGGGTGGGGTGAGGGAATGGGAGGGTCAAGGAAGAGTTATCTTTAGTATCTGTTTAGAGGAGTCAAGAAAATCAGAAGGTTTTGAATGCTTCATAGTAGAAGCATTGATGCAAGATTTCTAGAACTATTAAGAATAGTTACTTGTATTAACTGTAAAGTTGAGATAATAAACTGTGAGGAGGCGAACTATTTTGTTTTACCCATTTTCATGTTTCAATAACAGGTACACTTTGGATGAGTTTGGAACAGCAAGGAGGAGTGCTGTTGTCCGTGGCTTTATAGATGCTCTTACTAGAGGAGGTCTTGGAGGTACTCCCCGCCCTATTGAAATGCACTCCCACGATCCTCTGAGGTACAGTACTAGTGAGAATGTATGATATAATCTTCCTGTTGCCTGTTGGCACTTTGAATCCCTAACACCATAAACTGCTGATTTATACAGAAATTTCTGTCTTTATTTAGGTATGTAGGAGACATGCTGGCCTGGTTGCATCAAGCTACAGCCTCTGAAAAAGAACACCTAGAAGCTATGTTAAAGCTTGTAACTATTCAAGGTAGTACTAGATTTTAAAGCATAAATTGAGAAGTGATAGGAGCTAAGTCTGTGATAAGTCAGAAAGTGTGATTAATTTCTTAGTCTGGGCTTCAATTATGAGAGTCTGAGCTTAGATTTTCCTGTAAATAAAATCAGAATAGCTGGTGGTTGCATTTTGCCAGAAGAAAGCCCTTAATGAAGAAGAGTATTTCAAAATGCACTCCTTTCATTTTACTGTGCTTATGGTACATTTACACTAAATTTACAAAGGGACATTTTAGACTGTAGTTGAGAGTTCAAAAATTGTCTCTAATGTCATAGGGTTGCTGATTGATATGTTGAAGACTGCTGTTATGCCTTGCTCATTTATATAGTAAATTAAAAAAATATAATTCCTTCTTCTTGTAATTCTTTTCCTTCTACACTACAAGTAAAATGTAATTTTCTACTGTCACGTAACATATCATTATAGATTTATGGAGGTCAAAGTAGGCTGCTCGTAAGCACATGAAGCTTTTTAATATCAAATCTTTCCTTCATCAACAGAACTACAGATTCTCATGCTTATTCTTCAGCCCCTTTGCTCTCTTTTAAGTACATTGGACCTACACTTTTAAGACCTTTGTCCTGTAGAAGCTGTAATATGATTTGCCTCCACAGCCTCAGCCAAAGACTTGTTTAATAAATTAAGCATGTGTACTCAGTTGTAACAAACTCGGTGTAAGGACTGACATTTGATCTGTATCTGGTGAGCTCTTCAAACTGTGTGTCTTAATTGAATTCCAGTCTGGGATTTAAAGGTAATATGCACTCTCATTTTCCTTACTGCTGGAAGTATTAATTGGCTTTCCTAATTAACGGTATAAGAGCAAGGATTCTGTTTAG
>WEKW01008689.1:711-41297 GCA_013389905.1 Sula dactylatra
GGTGTTCCCCAGGGGTCTGTACTGGGTCCAGTCCTGTTCAACATATACATCAATGACCTGGACGAAGGGACAGAGTGTACCCTCAGCAAGTTCGCTGATGATACCAAACTGGGAGGAGTGGCCCAAACACCAGAAGGCTGTGCTGCCATTCAGTGAGACCTGGACATGCTGGAGAGCTGGGCCAAGGGGAACCGAATGAAATTCAACAAGAGCAAGTGTAAGGTCCTGCATCTGGGGAGGAACAACCCCACACCCCAGTACAGGTAGGGGTTGACCTGCTGGAAAGCAGCTCTGCTGAGAAGGACCTGGCAGTGCTGGTGGGCAACACACTGACCCTGAGCCAACACTGTGCCCTTGTGGCCCAGAAGACTAACGGTATCCTGGGGTGCATTAAAAGGAGTGTGGCCAGCAGCAAGGGAGGTTATCCTCCCCTTCTATTCCACCCTAGTAAGGCCATGTCTGGAGTACTGCATCCATTTCTGGGCTCCCCAGTTCCAGAAGGTCAGGGAACTACTGGATATAGTCCAGCAGAGAGCTATGAACATGATCAGGGAACTGGAGCATCTCTCTTATGAGGAAAGGTTGAAAGACCTGGGCTTGTTTAGCCTGGAGAAGGCTGAGGGGGGATCTTATCAATGCTTATAAATATCTAAAGAGTGGCTGTCAAGAGGATGGGGCCAGGCTCTTCTCAATGGTGTCCAACGATAGGACAAGGGGCAATGGGCACAAACTGGAACATAGGAAGTTCCACCTGAATATGAGGAAAAACTTCTTTACTGTGAGGGTGACGGAGCAGTGGAACAGGCTGCCCAGAGAGGTTGTGGAGTCTCTTTCCCTGGAGACATTCAAAACCCTCCTGGACACAGTCCTGTGCCCCCTGCTCCAGGTGCGCCTGCTCAAGCAGGGGGGTTGGATGAGATGATCTCCAGAGGTCCCTTCCAACCCTACCATTCTGTGAGATTCTGTCTGTGTGATTTGCATAACCTGTGGCTGATTCAGGAGTTCAGGGACTGCTCAGGCAGAACGAAAATGACTCTCACAAAACAGGGATGCGGAGTTTCCATCCCTTCTTCTTACTCCACAGCTGGAAAGGGCTGTTACATACAAGCTCCAGCCTGCTGAATGAATGGAGACGCAGTGCCATAATGTACACCACAAAAATGGCTTTGTGTCACATTCCCTGTCCAGTCAACCCAAAGAACAGCCATGTGCAGGTATAGACTTATCTTTCAAATGCACAGTTTATTGCCTGAGGCCACAAGGTGGAGAAAGAGTCAAGAGGAGCTTTTGGAAACTTTTAGTACAGGCAGTGCTGCCTTTTCCCCTCATATGCTTCCCTTCCTCCCAGAAGCATTGTGTTCAAAATAGGCTTAAAATACTGTCCAGTACCTCCATGCTTCATAATGAGATGTTAGCCACTAGATGTTGCTCACGCATAGTTACTCATTCTGCTGCTTCCCCCTTTCTTGCTACGTTTTGCTCAGGATGACACTAACTTTCATACAGTTCTCTATTTCACAAGACTTTGGATTCCTGAACATAAAGAAATATCAGCAAAATAATAACACTTGTATTTAAAAGTTCATCTATCATAATAGAAATGACTTAGTTATAATTCTTTCGAAAATCCTGTGCACACAGGGAACACTTGACCTTAGTGACTGGATTTATTTTACACTTGGACAGTCATGCTTAATTTGTCATTCTCATTAGCTAGAGAAAATATTTTTAGCTCTCCTTTGTGTTTGGCTTTCATTTAAAAAAAATAAAAATGTTTATCAGCAAGTGGAGAAACTAACTAGATGAACATTTTGACTTCTGGAAGTGAATAAATAGGAAACAAGTTATATACAGGGTGTTGTTTAAATTATTACCAGCACCTTCTTCCTTTTTTTTTTTTTTTTTTTTTTTTTTTTTTAATTTTGCATACTTCCTTCTTTTAATTCTCTGAAAATTCAGCTATAAACATATTCAAAATAATAGTCAGGATTGCACAAAGGTTTAGCACTGTGGATTTATTAATTTTCTTGCCATCTTTTGCTACATCTTCTCTCTGAAAATGCAACACTCATTATTTTGGAAAAAGAATTATAACAGTTAAGTATAGGCACTGTACTTGTCATTGTGCTTCCATTATAACCAAATTTTTAGTGGAATCCATTCAGTTTAGCAATCAATGTGTGGGGAAGGTTACTGAAGCATAAATACACAGTTTTTCTTCCAATTAATTCTGGTTTTTGAACTGATTGTGTTCAGTTAGTCTCCTCATGATTCTGTTGCATTGATAATAGATGTGCATTAGACTTAACTAGCTAGTGTTGTCTAGCCAATCAATGATAGAATTTCAGTAAGTACGGTTAATCTCTATTGTTATCTGAATATGAGTATCTGTTGCTGTCAAACAATTGGAAAGGTAAGCTACATAAGCCAGGAGGGCACAAGACTGTATTAGAACGTCAAGTTTTATGGGACTAATAATTTACTTAAAATTATATATATATATATACACACATACACACACACACTTATGTATTTTTATATTTTATATTTATATATATATAAAATCATAGCGCCTCATAGATTTTCCCATTAGTGATAGTACTGATATGAAAAAAAAAGCCTACAGACTATACAAACACAAGACAACCAACTGTAAATGTTTTCCTGGTTGCACAAAGCAATGGGTGAGAACAATTGTCTCAGTTTGAATGTCTCAGACACAGCTACAGTTACAGTAATTGCATGGAGGGAAAAGAGCTTGCAGAGAATCATTATTGACTTAGCTAAATATTCTTTTTCTCCATTCTTTCAAGCTTGATTGCAGGGCAAAGCTTCTTCACATGCACTAAGACACAGACTTAGGAAAAAAAGAGAAACTCAGACTGGTCTACATAAATGAAGAACGAATGGTAACAATGGGATCAAACCTCCTTCTGTTAACTGTAATTGACACCTCACTGCACAGATCTGTATTCGAGAGAGTCAGCACTGAATGGCTCGTCGGTTCCCAACAGGAAAGTGTGTCTTTGGATGAAACCGACCACAGCCAACACGCGCTGCCAAATGTGGTCCTGTTAGCTGACATTACATTAACTTTGCCTCTGTGTCTGTAGTTGGAAGGTAACAGACTGCATGAGTTTTATTCATTCATGGCTGACAGAGGGAGAAAGAAGGCGGATAAGTAAAGACAAGCTGAGCTATATGACTGAAGCAAGGAAAAATAATCTGTCAGAAACAGATGGTGTTGATTCTCATGGAGCAAGAGATGCATATTACCAATCAAAATAGGCTTTCTCAAAAGAGAAAGACATGCAGAAGGAAAAAAACCCTATTTGTCTTACTGCAGAATATTTTACAGATCACAGAGATAATATAAGGTGTATTTTATGTTCTGGTTAGTCTGGGTTGTAAAATAAAGTCTGAACTTGACTGACCATTTGTGGAAATCAAAGCCCAATTTAAGAAACGGTATACTTCTGTGCAACTGGTGCCCACTGTTATGACAGATTGCCAGAAAAGGAAGCCCTTAATATCATCTTGAAATATATACTTGCCTGATAAAAAGGGTAGATAACTCCAGAACTGCAAATACTTAGAAATACATTTACAAAGGAGATTGCTGTACAAGAGCATGTACAAGAAAGGAAATGAGGTTTTAGGTGGAGAAAGGCCCAGTAAGAGGATCTTTTCAGTGCAACACCTGAACATATATGGTGTTCTGGCAAACACAGCAAGCAATATCACGATAAAGCAGGAGGAAATGCCTTATTTGAGATTTTCTGATGTATGTCAAAATACTCTTATAAAATTCTTTTCATTCACTGAAAAAAAGTTCTGGAGTCACTGAAACAATTGATCACAAAAGTATAAGAAAACATTTTAATACTGTTTTTGAAAGCTGCATATAGTACAGCAGAAATCAAATGAAAATGTTATGTATGGAAGAACCACATTTTCCAAAAGCAATATCATTTTGAAAGCTGACAAATGGGTTTATTTGGAGAGCTATAGTGCTATTTAGTATTTTTTTTTTTTTTGCATTGAAAAAGCAAAGAGTGAAATTAGACCAGGATGAATTGGGAAGCTTCCCAGGGTAATGAAGAGTAGCACACCATCTGTTTGAATGGGAAAAATATTTGATCAGTGCGTGTTCCTCATCCTGCAGTGCTATACAGAGGTAAAGGTCCTGGTAGCAAAATGACAATATGTAACGTGAGTAATGGCAACTGAATAGAACAGGCAATAAATGCAAACCACCACTGACTCTTGGGACACCTAAAAAGCGACCAAGGTCTGGGCTAGTCTGCCACATAACAGCTGTGAGAATTGTTTTTCTGCAAAGACCAGAAATCTTCTGAAGTTAATAACCTGATAAAACTTTTTTCTCTTTTAAAGATATATCAGTGGGAAAAAATTGACTACTGGGCTGGTACAGGACCTGGGCAATAGGTTGATTTAGAAATAGGGTCTCTCTGGTATGTTTTGAAAAGAAAGCTGAAGTAAAATTCTGAGGAGTACATGGACATGTTGAGGCTTTGTTTCCGTTTGGATGCAACAATAACTACCAGGCGTAGTCTCGTTTTCCTCCCATGTGACCTTGTTCACTCTTACTTCAAACAGTATGATGGTGGTGAACAATATAATACTGCTTTTCATGCAGGTAGTTAACAGGTAAATAGGTAAGTGATCTTTAAACTATGTAAGGGCAGATGTTGCCGTCTTCCCAGTGCAAGTTGCGCCTGAATTGTACCTGTGCGCCAGTCTGTGCTGCTCTCTGCAGAAGGAGGACTGCATGCTCTGGCTCATGGTATAATAGCAAAAGATCTGGAGTATTAATGCTGGGTGAAGTTGAAAGCATCAGCTTTCTGTTGGCTTCCAGCACTGGCCATACTGGATGAGGAAGAGGCCTCGACTGAACAAAAGAAATTTCTGATTGAAGAGGAGAAACTCTTGTGGAATGAAAGTGGCTGTCTACCAGGGAAAATATCAGGGATTTTTGTGCCTCTTACTGGAATATGA
Organism: Sula dactylatra; assembly: GCA_013389905.1. NCBI lineage: Eukaryota > Metazoa > Chordata > Aves > Suliformes > Sulidae > Sula > Sula dactylatra. The sequence goes on from WEKW01008689.1 coordinate 5,731, forward strand.
GTGCTGATTCTGCTGGGATTTGTAGGAGCAGTAGTGACTCCATATCTCAACCTTCTCCCCTTACTTTCTAAATAACTTTGGAGTCATTGAAGCCAGAAGAAGAAAGGCACAGACTTCCACTTACTCTGGGCATATTTCAAATAAGTTCAGAGTGAGACAAAACCTTGGGGCTTTATGGGCAGCTCTCACCCTTTACTGTGCCCCGCCTGTTTTGGAGAAACATGAAAAAGCAAAAATTGTCAGGAAAAATCAGGCATAGGAAAATCAGGCAAAATAAGGATAACGATACACTTGGTGGTTTGCTTCCATGTTTGTAAAGAGCTGAACCATGCCACACTGATAACGAAGAATCAGCCCATGTTGCTTTTGGTCACCGACACCCACCTACTAGGCTGCATTGAAATATCAGCCTCCTCCTTACATTCCAAATGTCACACTGCTCCTGAGGGGTGCATCTGCAGATGTGGGCAGATCTGCTAATCGACAAGGGCCTCTTTCAGCAGCATATATCTATATCCTACATATCTGTAAAGGCCAGCACTGCCTCCCCTCACATGCTCTCAGAAGAATAATTCTGATCCCTCAGCTGAACAGGAGAGACCTCTGATCTTTCTCAGGATGCAGAGCCGTAATTATAAAACTGTAAACTAGATGTGAGGCTTAATTATAATGTCAAATAGATTGGTTTTTAATCAGCTTTCTGGATATATAGTTTGGAAAGATTTATCAGGGCAATGACCTAATTTTAAGAGTACGGATTTCAGCTGAATGGTCTGAAAATAATTTGGTTCGGTGCCTGTAGAGGGGAGACAAATAAATGTAGACCATCTCTTTTTAATGAGTAATGTCTCAATCATGGCACAGTCTTTAGGAATCAAATTAATCTGTTGTAACATCAAAGGGAATTGCTATGCAATGGTGATGATTCTGGTCATGGGCCTATCACAGCATCAGAAGCACAACATAAGAAATGCTGCAAGGACAGTTGCCATAGGACATGAGAGGACATTACAGCATGTAGAAATGTATGTTTGAACAAAAGTTATTGCAAGTGCTCAGTATGAGAAGCATGAGACATGGGACTATGGTTCCAGCTCAGTAACAGCTGGACTCATTATTCAGGTTTTTGTCAGGCTTGACGGGAGATGGGAGCCAGAAGGGTCTACCTTCCTCTGAGAGGTAAGATTTCACTCCCGTGCCAAGGTCCCATAGTTCCTGCTGGGATAAGATGACAGTAAGAGGTCTTAACAAGGACCTATCACACTGCTGAGATGTTTCCAAGCAGATTAGCCAGGGCGCTCTCAGAAGAGGGGGCTGCTGGTAGCAGGTACACAGGTATTGGATTGGTGCCAGGTGGTGGCCTTGGGCTGCAGCAGGGGCTTCCCTGTACCCCAGAATGGTGGCAGACTGGCCAGGATCCCTCCTCTACAGTTGCATAATTTCTTGTGTTGTGCTGAGCTCAGTACCCAAAGGAAGCAGCCTTCTGGAAAGCCTTGTCTGCCCAAAGCTGTTCAGCAATATCCTTTCTGGTCCTCCTCAGGCTTCTCAGCCTCCCAGCTCTCAGCAATTACTTGAAGTATTCTGAATGGAGCCAGCACTCTCAAAAATACCCATTTGGTTTTGCCCAGGTTGTTTTAAAGTGGTGGTAGAACTTACAATAACCTACTAGCATGCTTTTAGGAACCATCTCAACTAAGTGAATAACACAGATGGCAAAAATCTGGCCCTTGCAAGTGCTTTCAAAATAAAGCAATGCAGTAAACCCAAGTCTTCAGAAGTTAGAAATGCTGAAATTAAGGAGGCCTGTGTAAATTTATGCAAAAGCACACTCTGATGTACAAAAATCCAAAAAAGCACTGGATTAACGCTGTGCTAATTGCAACTTGAAAGCACAACAAAGGCATTCCAGAGCAGCCTCATTACATGTTAATTCTGGGGATTAGTGTCAGATTCAGTCAGCAGGTCTGTTGCAGGACACATGCAAGGGATAGAGGCTATACTCCATACATTGTACCTGGAAGCCATTACCAATGGTAAACTCTTGCCTTGCAATGACAGAAAAATATTCAAGTATTTTATACAGTTAAATTAAACTACCATTCTTTGAAAGTTTAAATTCATAAGAAAGTCCAGAAAAACAATTTTGAAAAATTTGCAGTTGAAAAGTGTGAACTATAACTATCGATTTAGGAAGGCTAGTAAAAGAGTATAATTCTTTGTGAAAAAAGAACTAAAATTTATTAGTTCAGGTTTGTTCTCAGATTATGGTGCATATCTGTAGTTATTTTCAGCATTTGGATTTAAGTAGACTAAATTTTATATCGTTCCTACTAATATTGCAGTAGAACATAAAATTCCTACTATTAACTTGGTATTCATTTGTTCATAATTCTTATGAAAATTCCCTTTAAATGATTTCCAGATGAGATTTGGAATCATGTCTGCATGTGCCAAAATTGAACAAAAGATGATTTTTATAATGTAAAAGTAAGCTTGAAAAGTACTCTTAAAAGTCATAGTACCTTTTATATGATGCAAGCCTTTTTAAGCCTTAAGATCAATCATAGCATTTCTTTTTTTTTAAATTTCTGAACAAAACAGCTTAGTAATTTCTTCTAAAAAAGTCCTGAACAGAAGAAAAGAAATTACAAATTAAATGTGAAAATCACAGTTTTGCATTTAAATTCTGATTAATTACATTCTCTGTGATTATAAATTTTTGGCTTTTATTATAGCACAGATAAAAATACAAATATAAGATTATTCTATTAAATGAATAAAGTTCATCTGAATATAAATTTAATAAGCCAAAAGTGTTTTTCTATGGAAATTTTAGATGCTCTGAAAGAACAAATTCTTGGCTTTTCAACAAGCAGAGGACTGCAATTTTAATGTTTGAAATGTAACAAAACCTGCATCAGTATAACAGTTGTATATCATCTTTAGAAGAGTAGTTGAAGATAAGCAAGATTGGTTTGCAAATACCATATGCAAAGGTTTAAAAGCAATTTGGGTGCATATGTGCTTCGTACTGTTCTATTTATTGTTGAAAACTTGGCAACAAAACATTAGAAAACTAAACTCGTTTTATCTCTGTGTTGCAGTAGCATAAGTTCTGGAAACCCTAAATATCTTAATGTCATATCAATTACAATTACATTAACTCACTTTAGTAGCACTGAGATATAAAAAAATGTGTGATTCCACTAAAATTCTCCTCTCACAATTGGATTCTGCTCAAATGACACTGCAGGTAGCCCTGTATTTTAATTAAGAAACATTACTGCCTTATGCTGCTATACTGATAGTCTGATAGAAAGTGAGTTGAGCTGAACTGTTCAGAAAAAGAGAAATGAGAAAGATCTGCTAAAAAATGGAACTGCCTGTCACGTAAAAAGTCTATCGTGGACTGATCCAGCTTTGGAGCCGTGCTTGAACAGACTAATATGCCAGCACAAAGGTTAAAGGGAGAGGCTGCAATCTTAAGCAGAACACTCAGGAATCTCAATGCAAAACAGTAAAGAACTGATTTTTTTTTCTTGCATTTCTATTGTATTCCAGAAAGATAAAAGGAAAAAAGAGAGGTAATTATTGGATAGGGAAATCCTTTTGGATGCGATTGGCATTTTGAAATTAGTAGTTGAAAAATACACTGTAAAATGCATGTATTAGGGAAAGAATAATTAACAATTACACGAATTTGACTTCTATGCCTAAAACGCCAAAGAGTTTCAAAATTGCTAACTTTGGGTTGTTGGCCCAGTCTGGCAGGCAGGACCCACCTAGATGCATGCTCACCTCCCCGCCCTCTCACACCCAGGGGACAAGAGAGAAAAGAGGAAGCATTGGAGTGAGAAAAGTCATGGGTCAAAATCAAGACAAGTAAAACACCCACCAGATTCTAGAAAAACAGTCTTGACTTGGGGTTGCTCTTGCAACATGCCCCGCCTGCCCCCCCCGACCAACACCTTGCCATCTACCTCATATACACCATTAAATGCCTTTCAATAGTAATTCTGTAACACAGTGAATAGATTTCTGAGGGTATATTTCTGTGAAAGTTCAGAATTTTAAGCTATAAAATCACGTTATTTGGATTGAAATAATCTTTTTGCATAGGTAAAGAAATTGATGCAAGGCCTGGGTTTCCATTTCTTTAATTTCCTTAGGCCAGTACATATGCTATCCTAGATTGTATGAATACATATGCACAGATCCAATTGCTCTCTCATAGTGACCAAAAAATAAGACATTCTTTTTTCACAGAAGCAGACGTGGAAAGGAAAGCCTGTTAAAAACAGTTGCAAGAGCTTGAATACTACCACAGAAATAGCATGGAAAATCTGGCACTGCTCCTGAACCCTCTGACATTTTTGCGACTCGAACACTTCCATGTGCTTGGTTATAGAAATTTCTTAGTTACAAAATTGTGAACATTTACTTTCTTGGATCCTTTTTTGTATTAAGGACCTATTGTAGAAAGTTAAATTTGTGTTTTAAGATCAGGTGTTCTGGTTGCAGTGTTGACATCTAAAGAAAAACAAGACACAACCTAAAGTACAGTGTACCCAGGTGTCCCCATGCACAAACTGTAGCAGATAAGCACTGCAATAACTGCACAACCCAAAACTCCCTGGAGACAAATGAGTGCCCTGCAGGTAGGTTGACAGGTTTCCTCAGAATTTTGTGTCTGAAACTGTCTTCTCTAGCAGACATGAAAAAAGGCTGAAAGCTGCTCATCTTTCCCACTTCACTAACATATAACCAAGCTGAATGATCTAATAATAAACACCAGCAGATGGTAAAGCTGGTTTCGACATCAGTGCTGTGAACTATGAGCCATTATCTGTTGTTCCCATGATGTTTCCACCATAGCACAGAGCACAATGGATCAAACACGCTCACAACAAAATTGCGCTTACACGTCAGCGAAGACTGAAGATCCACAACTCCATAGTCAAGCTCTGGAATGCTCCAAGCACAGCTCTTCATGGGCAAACACTGTTGGGCCTAGTTAAAGATGCTTTGGGGACAGCTGAACACAATAACATCCAGACGGATAGAAGTTGGCTTTAGAGACAGAACTTAGATATGATGTAGTACAAAAATACTTGCAGGGCAGTGCAAGCCAAATGTGAAAGCAGTGCTAACTTCTCCCATGGCAATTCAGTGTTTTCCACTCTTATCTGGTTTTGATTCTACTTTGTGAAGAAAATCAGTTGATGCCAGCTTTATTTATCCTTAGGGCCTGTTTTTTTTTCACATGCTGTTGCACGGTTAAGGGTGCTACACAGTCATTCTTGCTATTCAAAAAAGGCAGTGAATTTAACAGAAAAAAATATTTTAAAAGCCATTTGGTGGATCTAATCAGAATTTCAGAGCTCCACCATCTTCAGAAATATAAAGTATCCTATCTTCAAGGGATCTTCTAGGAATAAGCTGTGTTCATTACAATCTGGTAATTATGGCTTTGAGTGATTCATTCAATCAAGATTCTTTGGCTTAACTAATGTGTGTTCTGTACCTTGTTCTCATCAATCTCCACGGTATTGCACTCCCACAGAATACCTATACCAAAGAAAAAAGATTAAAGACAAATTCTTTCTGGTTATGCATTTACATTCAGTCTGATAGGTACTGATATTTTTTAATCAAGAGAGACAATAATTTTCAGAGGTAGACCAGTCACCAACACATCTCATTTAAGCAAACTCTACCATCTCACAATTTTGTATGTTTTTGGAAAAATGTTAGATGTGTCATAGAGACAAAGGTCTTCCTCCATTAAACTTGCTGCAGAAATACATTTGCAATACTTTGTTACTCTGCCATTAAAACACCGCTGTGTTTTCAAAAATCCATGTCACATCTGCATTTAACTGTTAAAATAAATGTTAATAGCTTATTCTTCAAGTTTAGTAAACAATTTCTGAAATCCCTTCTTCTAATAAGTACATACTGTGGGAAAGAGAACTTAATTTCTTTCCATGCTTAATTTGAAGTGTTTTGTTGCAATAGTGTATCAGCCTATGAATTGATTCAAGGCAACGTTTCAGATTAAATAGTAAAGGTAATGAGACAAACATAGGGTAAAATCGCAGAGCGGGAAAAGAATTAGTGCCTTTGTGATATAGATTACAGTTTATTACCATTTATTCACATTATTGATTTTGTGGGAGAGACTGCAAGATCACTGAAGATGTTCATTACTTAAATTTTAAAGTGCTATTAGGCAGGGCATTAAAATTTCCAAATTGCTAAGCAAACTATTAAAAAGTTCTATTAAACCTCACAGCTTTGGAAAGAATCCTCAAAAGCTTATGACTTCAAGGAAGAAGTATATGTTTTAGTATATTCACATCAAATGATATGCACCATTGGACTGTGCAGGACTGAATGTAGGTGGTTTAAAAACCCTGTACAATGGGGTTCTTTCCAAAAATAATGTAGTTAGTAAATGTGTTAATGTCAGTGCTATGTCTACATTACTGTGACTTCTGCATCATGATAGTCCTAGCAGGGTGTATTGACATGTGCAGCATTATAGCAGGAATAAACTTCTCTGTTGTGTAGGCAGAAAGTGGAATATCTCTGTCAAAATCTCCATCTCCTGTAGTATCCTTTTGTATGGCTCACAGAGCTATTGAGAACAGAATTCTCCTCCCACAGCCCCGAGCTGGGCAATATGAGCTGAAATATTTTACCTCTTATTTCTCAATAAGATTTAGCTAAGATGAACAATGAAACTTTTTTCCCCTTATTAGATTGTTCTATGCTATTCAGCTCTAACATCTAGCTCTTAATCAAATATGCTCCTCCATGTCTTATTTTTTTATGTCCAGCTTCTGATACTCTTAGTAACTTTGCATGCACATTGCAACATGAACAATAGTTAATACTATAGTCCTCCTTGCTTGATATTTTTCAAAATTACACTGTATTCAGGTGTGTGTGCTAGGTTACACATGGAGCTTCTAACATATAAGCTTTCAAATTAGGCTGTCAAATACATTTTGCAATCAATCTTTACCTAGTCACCAGTGCCTGAAGTCAATTTAGAAAGATGTCTTCAGTATCCCAACTTTTAGGCTCTGGCTTAAGACTTGGTACCTAAAAAAACATGCTTACTGCATTCATACTCTTCTTAATAAAAAGTATCTTTTCTGTAATTCATGCAAATATTGGCAATTTTCAAACAGACTGATATACTCCACTACCAAATATCTTAGATAAACTTAAAAAAAATGTTTGTGAAATTTTATCACAACAGTTATGGCCAAACAAAACAAGGTGACCAGTAAAAAAAAAAAAAAGATATAAATTATCTTCTCAAAAAGGCTTTGCTTAAGTTACTTTATCTAATAGTTCTTCTAATAACACATGTAATTTAACATTGTGTATTTGCAATGTACAAGATTTGTCCTCACACAATTTGTACTGCATGGTCAATGCAGTATATTCATTCTGTTTGTGAAAACAAGAACACTTATTTTCTGCAGTATTAAAAATCTAATTCTGTATGCAATTTTAATCCATTTTAGGAATTAATATAATGTCTAATACATATTGCTACACCTGGTTTGCCTACATAAGGAACAAGTAATTCAGAAACTAAATCTACTGTTTTATTGTTGTAACTGGACTTCCATCTACCTATTAATTCATTAAATAAGGGTCTGAGAGCATTTCAAAAATTGTAATAAAAAATAACTACACTTAACTAATAAAGTCGTTCTATTTATATAGTAGGTATAAATTACACTGTAAATTCAAGATAAGTAACTGAGAGGTGTTTTACATAATGTATATTATCCATCCACCTAGAACTACTGTGGGTGGATATCTTGCTCTTATGCATTGCTGAATGGAAAAACAGAAATATAAGACTTTATTGTTTTTAATCCTTACTTGAATTTGCAATTACTACACGAAGAGATGAGATTTTAGTATTCCATCTTTATCTTCAGATAAAGTTTAATTGAAGTGCTTTGTACGGAACCTTCGGGGATCTCTGTGAAATAATTATTGAGAAAATATAATAAAAATGTCTAAATTAAATTCATTGAAAGATTTCAAAGTGGTCATAGCGACTTAGTAGATTTTGATTGATAGAATGTGAACTTCTGAATATCAACAGATTAAATGGAAATAGATGTTATTATCGTAAATTTGATAATTGAGAATTTGGTCAATGATTCAATAATGATTGGCTACATAAGAAAAAAATATAGAAAGTGCATGTCTCTTTGAAACAGTGTCAGATGATAAAACATTTTGGGTGAAGAAAAAACAGAAAAAAACCCAGTTCCCTGGTTTTTAAATTGCAGGAAACCTCACAGTAGTCTAATAATGTTGAGTGCTGGGAGGGAGAGAAAAGGAAGAGGACAGACTGAACTAAAAAGTAGAAGTTGTTTCCCTTTCAGTTTAAATAGTAGCAGAAAGGAGAATCTCTTAGACCACCCTATACTCAGCCACCCAGGAATTATTCCAGTCAGAGCTCAAAAATGACTTGTATATTTCTGCAGCTGAAGGCAAGGAAGTGTCTGAGGAAGAAGGACTCTCTTTCTGCATAAACCTCTTGAGAATGGGGGCTGAGGTAATTATGTATGTAAATCAATGTTTTGGCACAGAACCTGCAAAGAAAAGAGGCTCTAAAGTTTTATTCAACAGCTCCATCAGCTAAGCAAGCCACACCCAAAGAATCTGTTTTATATTTATGAGAATGCCACATCCTCAGAATCATAAACATTGTTTCCTACAAAATAACAAAAAAACCAACCAAACAAACAAACAAAAAACCCAAAAAAACTCCAAAAAACCCTGACTTTGAAATGCCAAACTAGATATGCAAAGAAGTTATAATATATTTTTCCTAGGGCAAAGCTTGAAACTGCTTTATTTTAAATAATGTTAGTTACCTAAAAACAAAGAGTTCATGTTTGAGTACAACATAATGATATACTCCAGGTATGAAATTCTGTCATGAAATATTGCTATCTTACTAGATTCTTACAAGAATATTAGTCAAAGTTTGAGAACATTTATAGATTACATCCAGCTAGTATTTGAAATTTAATATATTACAATTTAATATGGAGAAAGTTCAAATGAAAACCATCATGTTAATATTGAAACCATTGACTTCTTACTGCATTTGTGCAAGTGCAATATTGTTTATTAATTCTGTACTACAGCTGGTCATACCAACAAATAATGCATCTGATGTCAGAGTATTCCACATTTCATTTGTCTACAGGAAAATGAGAATTTTTAAGTGTATCACGCAATGTCTCCTTTTAGAAAAAGAAAGTGACTGTTTCTACAGCCTGTTTATTTCAGTTCAACCAAAATAACAAAGATGTCATTTCCACGGAAGACTGAATTCTAAATGTTGGTACAGCAAAGTCATAAACATCAGTTGTTCCCTGCTCTCTAAAATGGATGATAAAGATTGAACTTCCAGGCTAAATTCATGCAGAGATGACAATGTTATGTAATGTAGCAAAAAGAGGAGTCCCGTTTTCAGTTTGTGAAAGGAGTTGGCTGCCTTTTCTGCATATTCAGATTTACATATCTGTGGAATCTCATGTTTTGACTTCTTGAAACACTTTAAGGTGCTTTTTGTGTTGCCTTTCTAGATAGTGGCAACAGTGTAATGCAAATGCTAAAAGTTTAAGAATTCTGTTGATATAAAGCATCTCAGGATGAGAGATTGACTCTTCATGTGGTAGGAAGTGTTTGCAATGAAAAACAGGGATGAAGGATTGCAGATTAAATCATTCTTCCTCTTCCTAATCATTGTCCCTTCCTGAAAAATGACCATAATGGTTAGCGTACACCACTCTGCAATACATGCTATCTGAATGACAAAGGATTACATAGCTTCCAAGTGCAGTACAAGGCCTAATTTTTAGTCAACTTTTTAATATAAGCATACTGTAATAAGGTGACAGTCCTCCACACTTGAACATAATGCAGCTTTTATCCTTTATTACACTGTTGGTCATGCACATTTGCATGTATATATATTACTGAAATCAGTATCTAATCTGTGTGCAGAATTAGTTGATGGACTCACAACTGCCTCAATTTATTTGTCATACTGGAGCCAACACTCCTTTTCAGACTTTGTCATAATATTTTTGCAGTTTTGCAGATGTTAAAGAAATTTCAATAACTCATTACAATAATTTAGATTGCTCATGTGTAAACATGCAACCCAGATCTGCCATCAATGCAGCATAACATATAATTACTATTGTTGACAGTGCTTGTTTATTTTGACAACTGGTTAAAAAAGATGCACTTTGCATACTTGAATAGTTTGTTTTATCTCCTATTAATGCCATGTTGACCAGAGCAACCTGTGTGAATGTATTGACCAAAAAAAAAGGTGAAAGAACAAGGATATGTTATATTAACTTACCTACTCCTTAAAGTGTAGAAGCCAGTCTGGAATTAGTTTAATTGTGTATATGGGAATTTATTCTAAACAGTACGGTTGTGCTCCTCATTATTTTTGTGGCCACTATAAAGTGATGTGTTATTTGCTGTCAGCAGAGCAGGATAGTTCTCTCTCTCTACCTGTCTCTCTTTGAACACAAAGACAAATTACTTTTTATTGTTTTCTAGTCTGGTACAGATGAATATACATATTCTTCTCTGCCCTATCTATATTTTGCTCCCGTTAGCTTACAAAAAACAAATACGGCATTTTTATTCCCTACTTTTCCCAATCCAGTGAATTGGTATTTGAGAATGACTCCACTCTTCAAAAAAGCTTATCTATAAAAATAAGTCAGCTGGAGAAAAGAATAAACATTTAATAGATAGTGCTTTCTTCCTAAAAAGAAAGCTGTGAGGGCAGCCTGGGCATATGGTAGCAACTATACTTATGAACTAAGCAAACGACACATGGAAAGTGTTGGAGGGCAGGGGGAAGGAGGGGCTTATCATGTCCTGAGAAGGGACAGAGGGCGTCTGGGGCAGAGGCCTCGCACAGGACGAGCAGATGCCTGTGTTCAGCTTCTGTTAGCTATTTAGCTGAGCCTCAGAAGGTGTGGTGGACCTGAGTGGCAAGTCGGGGCTCGGCTGGCACTCGAGCTGGCAAGAGATGTCAAGAATAACAAGGACTTTATATATGTTAGTAACAAGCAGAATGACAAGGAAGAGATAGGTTTATTGCTGAAATGGGATGGCAAATTAGTTACAAATGACACAGGAAAGTTTGGTTTACTCAATGCTTTCTTTGCCACAGCCTTCATGGGTAAAGTTAGCCCACAAGTCTCTATGCCATGAAGCAGCAGCAAAGCAAATGGTAAACCCTGGAGGAGAATCAATTTAGGGATCATCTGTAAGAACTGGAACCTACAAGTGTATGAGACTTGACAAGATACATCCAAGGGGGCTAGAAGAGGCAGCTGAAAGCACTGCAGAGCCACTCTTCATCATTTTTGAAAAGTCGTAGAGGCCAAGGGAAGTTCCTGATGACTAGAAGGCAAGTATTACATCCATGTACAAAAAGAACAAAAAAGATTTGAGAAACTACAGACCAGTCTGCCTCACTTCAGTCTCTGGGAAAATTATGGAGCAGGTCCTCATGGAAGTTATTTCCAGGCCAATGAAGGACAACAAGGTGTTTGGGAAAAGCCAAAAAAGATTCTCCAGGGGTAAATCGTGATTTACCTACTTCATTGCCTTCTGTGACAAAGCAATTTGCTCCCTGGATAAGGGCAAAGCTGTCAATGTCAGACTACAATGATTTGTCTGACATAGCCTCCCCACAATATCCTTGTTGGTAAACTGATAAGACATAAACTGGACAGATGGACCCAAGGATGGATGAAAAACTGGCTAACTGCCAAGTTCAAAGGAGAGTGGTTAATGACTCAAAATCAAGCTGGCAGCCAGTCACAAGTGGAGTTTCTTTGAGGTCAATAGTATATCTGATACCATCCAGTATCTTTAAAACAAGCTGGATGATAGGATTGAATGTACCTTCACCAAGTCTGTGCATATCAGCAATCTAGTAGGAGTGGTAGATATTGTGGAAGGAAGAGGTACCATTCAGAAAGACATTGACAGGCTGGGAGATTGGACCAACAAGAACTGCATGAGAATAATTTGAAGTCCTGCACTTGGGACAGAAAAATCCCAAGCAGCAGTGTAGGATGGGGTCTGACTGGCTGGGATGCAGCTCTGTTAGAAAGAAACACAGGTCCTAGTGAGAAGCATGCTAAACATTGGCAAGCAGTGCACCCTTGCAGCAATGCAGGTAAACCATGTCCTGGGCTGCATCAGCAAGATTATAGCTACCAGATCAATGGGTGTAATTATTCAACTCTGCTCAGTCCTTGTTAGGCCACACCTGGCTATGTCCATTTTGGTTTTCCCAGTTCAAGAGAGTCATTGAAAATCTTGAGATGGTCCATTGAAGCCCAGCAAAATGAGTAAAGTATTGGACAACATGATGTTTGGAGAAAGACTGTGGGACCTGTGTTCGTTTAGCCTAGAAAAAGAAGGTTCAGGGAATCCGGTCTTCCAATACCTAAAAGATAGTTATAGAGAAAATAAAGGTACTCTCTTCAGAACAATCCATAGTGACAACAGGCAATGGGCACAAGTTGCTTCAAGGGAAATTCTGTCTGGACATAAGAAAAAGATTATTCACCATGAGAATAATTAAATATCGGAATAGGTTGCCCAGAGAAGTGACAGAATCTCCCTTGTTGGAAATATACAGGACTGCGCTTGACAGGGCCCTGGGTGACTTAATTTAGGGTTGGATCAGATGATCTCCAGAGGTCCCTTCCACCCTAGACTTTTCTATTATTTTCAATTTCAATGATTCTATGATTTTGCTTCTTGGACTTACACCACAGAATCACATGGTAAGGTAAGAAATAAACTACAGAAGTGAAGGCACAGAACTATTGCCAGTGGAAAGTTGAATGTACATGGAATATATAAGAAATACAGTGCAAAACCTCCATTAATTATGTTTTTACAGGCATCTGTGATGATTGGTTATTTGGCCAAAAACTGGGAAGATCAAGTTATTTACCTAGAAGCTAGAATAATCAAGTTAAATGTGAGGATAAGATTTGTTCTTGATATGTAAAGGATCCCAGCTGATAGAAATTCAAATCTCTAAGCAGATGAAGAGCAGTTCAAGAACTGTCTCAACTACAAACCATCCCTCAGAACTATATGTCATCTGGAGTCCCTGAAGAAATTTACACCTGATTGTTATTCAACAAGAACTTCAATACTTTTCTTCTTTATAATGATATACTGCATAGAACCAGTATTAATAGAATGACATTCAGCTGAGGCATAATAACCAGCCACTACATCAATACTTTCAGATGTTTCTGATCTTTCTGTCAAACAGTCATCTGTGTTTTATGAAAATGATATGCTAGAAATGTCAGATGCTTAAGGTGGAAGTAGTCTCCTTTATATTGGATGTTTCCTTGTTTCAAACTCTGGTGTTCCTATTGCTAGGCCTTTACTGTCACTTATATTAAGATCTGTGTACATGTGTGTGTAGTAGTGTTCGTCATGTTGTTTTTAACTAAGCTGGTTGTCCTGGTTTTGGCTGGGATAGAGTTAATTTTCTTCACTGTAGCTGGTATAGTGCTGTGTTTTGGATTTGGTATGAGAATAGTGCTAATGGCACATTGATGATGTTTTAGTTGTTGTTAAGAAGCGGCTAAGTGTCCCTAAGTAGTGCCTGTGTTAGTCAAGGATTTCCAGCTTCCCAAGCTCCGCTAGGGGCACAAGAAGCCAGGAGGAGAGGGGGCACAACCAAGGCACCTGATCCAAACCTGACCTAAGGAATATTCCACACCATATGACATCATGCTCAGTATATAAAGCTGGGGGAAGAAGAAGGAAGGTGGGGCCATTGGGAGTTACGGCGTTTGTCTTCCCAAGTAACTATTACGCGTGATGGAGCCCTGCTTTCCTGGGGATGGCTGAACACCTGCCTGACCATGGGAAGGAGGGAATGAATTCCTTGTTTTGCTTTTCTTGTGTGCACAGCTTTTGCCTTGCTATTAAACTGTCTTTATCTCAACCCATGAGTTTCCTCACTTATACTCTTCTGATTCTCTCCCCCATCGGACCTGGGGGGAGTGAGTGAGCGGCTCGGTGTGTCACCGAAAACTGGGACTAAAACTCCTTAACACTGGGTGCATTAAAGAGCAGGCATTACTTTATTTGGTGCCGGGTGCATGGGGGATTTCTCCTAACAGGCACACTCGCCATAATTCCTTTTTGACATTTATACATGCACCTTAATACACTGCACCCATCTAATACATAATCATTGACCTGGCCGGGCATCCCCTTCTTCCATTGGTCTATACCTTCTCCACTTCAGTTTAAAGCTACAGTGTGATTTTAATTCACTGCCCATGCTCAAGAGGAGTGTGTGTGGGGGGGGTGTCAGCCCTTTCATCCCTCAGTTGAGTCAGTGGTTGCAATCTCCCCCTGCCAGAATTACCTTTCCCCTAGTTTCCGTGCTTCAGCACCTTCTGGGCCAAGATGTTCCCTGTCATCCCTGCTGACTGATTTGTAGCCTTTCCTTATCTTCACACCCTTTTTTGTAGCAAGATATTTCCACTGTTAGTCCTTGAAGTTCTACTGATTTGTATTCTTTTAGGAGGTTCTTGTCAATGGGGCATTCATTGCTAATAGCCTCTTCTCTGGCTGAAGCTTTATTTATTATCTTGTTAAAATTCTCAGGTGTTAGTGTCTACTCTTAACTATGATTCTTTCTTAACTGCTAATAACTCCTACGCTACTCCATTTCATCCAAGAATATTATTACATATATATATATATATATGTGTGTGTGAGGTAACAGGTGGTGCTGGGGTTAAACCACGACACTGGTATTAAAATTTGGCCCTGGAACAGCTTGACTATAATAACCAGGAGTACAGTTTGGAATAATATAAACTGTGCTCACAGCAAACCTTAGCCCACTCTTGATTTCCAAAAGAAAGCACCTTAACTTTATTTGTAACATGTAAAATTATCTTGTTGGAGTTAACCTTTGAAACACCCGAACCTGAGACCTCTGTATCATGCTATGAGGGTGTAAAGGGTTGCCTGGACTCTAGTTCTAAGCCAGACTTTCTTATTGCCCTTGGTTCTCTGAAACTCATGTAAATAAATCATTTCAGCAACGTTACTTATGGTATTTCCACATTCCAAGCCTTAAATATGATGCAGATTTTCACTTTTTTCCAGATGTTTCCTTTTTTGATCTATCTCTAATCACTTGACAGCTATTTTCTCCTCATCTATCTATTGAAAAAGGAACCTAAAAAGAAAAGGTATCAGCTTACAACAACCCCTTTCCATTGGACAGACTTACAAGACCTTTGAGGAAGAACAACATCTTGTCTTTCATTCTCATCTTACTCCCATTTCAAGACACAGAAAATGGCCTGAGGAATGGGTAACTGTATGCAAACTCAGCCAGAAAGTCCTTGGAGCTAGTTAAGGGGAAAACTGATGACATAGTATGTCATAGGGAAAAATTTGCTGTTCACTTAGTTTAAACTGAATCAGGACAGAAGCAGGCTATGGATTTATTAATGACATAAAACTAACAACAAATAATCTGTATTTTCAGGGTCAATATCAGTAATACAACATATGAATCACAATGCTAGATATCTTCAAAATTCTAGTAAGCATCTACAAATTTCTAAATATTTTTTAATAACCAGTGCCCAGAATTTCTAATCACAAACACACAAAGCCATACTTTCACAGAGCTACCATCACACCCATCCCTTCCTCAAAGGATGTGTGGGTTATAAGCACCATTGCTCTTTAAGAAGCGTGCATTACCCTACTTACATGTGTCCCATTAAGAGAAGTGGGTGCTATTGCTTTATGAATATCTGTGCTGCTCTTTACAACCTATTAATCCACAAGCTGGTGAGAAAGCATCCTGTGAGTTTATGTGCACAGACAAATCTGAGGTGTGGGTCCCTGCTTGTCGTGGTCTGCGCTGTTGCCCCGGCAGTTGCAGAGCAGGCAGCTCATGATGTTTGATGGGGAGGCTGCTCTCGCTGGCTAAGGCAAAGGTGTGATGCTGTTGGGGCAACTTCTGGCAGTGTCAAACCAGGTTTTGATAGCTGCTGTTTCCACTCCAAGGTGTCTGCCTCCTGTTGTGGATTTTCATGCTCCTTTTATACTTCTTTTAAGATTGATTTATTCTTTGTTTAAGAAGTCTCTTTAAAGTTTCCCGATTACCATTTAATCCTGCTGATGGCAGTCTTCCTCTTAAACGTGATCAGGTTTTGGCAAAGACACAGTTTTTTGTGTTTCACACACACAGACAAACACACACTGTTTAACCTCACATTCTTATTAACAAGGGTTGTTAGCATTTAATACTGAAAGGTTAAGTATTAAGATTATAAACCTTAATACAAAAGATTTGGCAAGGACAGGCTGTGTGAACATTACCACAATGGAACAGCAACAAAAGGCCCCTGCTAGAAACAGGTGGAAAGACTTCTTCTCAGAAAAGACATTCTTCATTTTCTGGAGTTGAGCATGTGTGTAATAGTAAATAAGCATAACACTGTTGTTTTAGTACTTAAAAATTGCCTAGCTTGACTATGGCCTGAATATATGACAAGCTTCTATGATGTGACTGCAAATACAGCATGCCTGAAACTTAAAATCATACTAGAAGATATCTGGTGTGTTGTTACATGTTCACATTAAAAAAAAAGATGTCTTAAATATATCTACACTACTGATGGCACTGCAGATACAGCCTTACTTGCTTATTTGCGTTTATTGTCTTTGTCCACCTGCTTGGACACCCAATCTTTGCTGATTTACGCAGCCAAATACCGAACATATGAAAAGAGATACATCTTTGCATTGTTAGTTTTTGAGATGTTCTTTCCTTTTTCCAGCTGCTGTTCAATCTCAGTGGAGATAATATGAGGCACATAGTGTCTGCTGCAATACTGGAGTATGTTTTCACACACAAAACACTTTTCCCTTCAAGTTTTGAAATGTTTTGTCTTTCAAAATATTTTTGTAGCATTTGCTTATTTTTTATGCAAGGATTCTTTTGTTGTGTTTCTTTTTATGATGCAGGGGAGGCTTGCCAAATGTGTATCTTTCTGCAGTTTTGATAGGGCAATATTAATTTTAATTAACCTATAAGAAAATCTCTTACAACTAAAATTCTATTTCTGTTGTCACCTGAATATAACTTGGCAGTCTTCTGTGTGCACTGTTATACTTGCCACTTCCTGAAATAATCTTAGGTTGAAGTTTGACAAGACAGTTGAGCATTGGCTGATGGGTTTGTTTTCTGCTGGTTTAAAAAGCTGAAGCACCTTCCTGGGGGGTAGATGAGCTCCAAGCTGATGCAAAGGCAGCAGCAAAGAGGGGAGGCAGGGTACAGGCTGGAGTAAGGCATCCCCCCGTTTGGGCTGCTTTGAGTAGGAAAGCTCAGCCACCCTGTGAACCTCTGCTGACACTATTATGAACCAGGAGATTAAGGCCCCACCAGGAATATAGATTTATTTTAAATGATAGACTGACTCAGTGTCTTAAAATGTCTGCAAGACCTACATATTAGACTTTATGTGCTTTGAATACCACTGTTAACAGTGTGTTGTAAAGGGTTTAGAATATTATCACTTAACAGTGCCACAGTGTATATTATCATTTTGGACGAGTGTTAGCTTACTGGTAATATGCTTTTGCTTCTTATACAAATCCTGGATAAAATCTTTTAGATATTGGAATGAATTACACCTTATTTATTGGAAGACAATAAAATTACTATGCTATCAACTGGGATCTCTGATGGGGGAAGGGCTGGGCAAAGTCCTATATAATTCCAAAAGATTGTACTTTACTAAATGTGAATAATTTCTTCTCTATTATTACTTATTTTAAAATGCTTATTTCTTAGTGTTTCAGATGGCATCAAGAGCTCCTCTGGGAAGGGAGGGACTTTGTTAAATGATTATTTATTAAGCTATAATAGTATTGCTGTTACAATACTATTTTGTTTTGTGGTGAGCACATGGACAGTGGTGAAGATGGGAAGCAGGAGACAAAATAACACAACTTCTGAACAAATCTGTCTAGAGGGTAGTATGCACACAGATCAGGAGGGAAAAACTGGAGAGAAGCATCAACTAATCACTGCACTGGCCCATGGCTGAAATGTCAGCTGTGCTTGCAACACCTCTTGACAAAGCTTAGATTTGGAAGGAGGATGCACTCTCAAGTTATTACATTGAAAATAATGTTTGAAGTGGGGTATCAGCAGCCAATCTGTCGAGACTGTCAGAAAGGAAGAGTTTTTTTTAATAAGAAAACAAAGCAGCATGCAGCAGCAGAACAAAACTGTAAAACAGAGGGACAGGTGTTTCAAGTGTAAAAACTTCAGTGAAAATAGAAAGGTAAAATAAAGAAGTGAATCTTAACATATTCAGTGTTACCACAGGGAGAAATAGAAACAATACTGAGGAAAGAACAAGACCTGGGTGTAATTGTGTTACTGAAAAGAACTCCCAAAGCACTTTGACAAAGAGAGAAAATGACTAACTTTTGTTAGACAACTGAGAACCTCAACATCTCTCTAACTTCATGTGGTGGTTTAACCCCAGCCGGCTGGAGTCACATTACAAGACACAGAATGTGCTGGTTTTGACTGGAATAGAGTTATTTTTTTCCGGAGTAGCTTGTATGGGACTATGTTTTAGATTTGTGCTGAAAACAGTGTTGACAATACAGGGATGTTTCAGTTACTGCTGAGCAGGGCTTACACAGAGTCAAGGCCTTTTCTGCTCCTCACCCCACCCCACAAGCGAGCAGGCTGGGGGTGCACAAGGAGCTGGGAGGGGACACAGCCGGGACAGCTGACCCCAACTGACCAAAGGGATTTTCCATACCATATGATATGGTGTCATGCTCAGCATATAGAGCTGGGGGAAGAAGAAGGAAGGGGGGGACATTGGGAGTTATGGCATTTGTCTTCCCAAGTAACCATTACGCGTGATGGAGCCCTGCTTTCCTGGAGATGGCTGAACACCTGCCTGCCAATGGGAAGTACTGAATGAACTCCTTGTTTTGCTTTGCTTGAGTGAATGGCTTTTGCTTTCCCTACTAACCCTGGGGTTAAACCACGACACTTCAAATGCATTATATTTTCCTTATTTAAGGGAGCATTTGGAGGGAAAGGCATCAGATTACATTGCCACAGAATAGTAGATCTAAGAAAAGGATAATCCTTCTTCTATTTGTCATCATCTTTAGTCACAATATTCTTGGCACATTTCCACAAAACTTTTTTTAACTTGGCACAAAGATCAGATCTGCCCAGACAGGCAGGTCCTCCTTCTCTACTCCCTTTCCCCTCACTCATTATCTCTTTCCTGATGTTTTTTTTCTTCTCTACCTCCCTGCTTTGTAGCATATTCCCCATCAGTACACTACTTGAGCATCATAGTCTTTATACATAGGGTGTGTCAAACAGTTTTTTGGATAATCCAGTACAAGCTGCACATGTGCAGGACAGATATGACAACAATATTTCATAGCATTCTGCCTGTAGTTTAGAGGGAGAGAGATAATCAAAGTGTTTTGGTTTTGCTCTCCACATCTTAAGCGCAAAGTGATTTGTGGTTTTATAGTGTGACCAGTGGAGTAGCTGATTGTCTTACAGACTGCAAGATAACAATAAATGCTAGGACAAGGAGCTAATTGCTCTTCTTTCTTCAGCAATTTGAGGGAATAACAGAATGAGCTCCAAGCTTTTCCTCAAAAAATTGCCTTCTAAATTTTCCCTGACAGAATATTAGAGTTGTATGAGGAAAGAATGGAATGAACAGCCCTTTATTTCTATTAGAAAAACATTTCTCAGTTTGATGCAGCACAACACACCGTCCCAAGCTGTCAGAGGCTTCTCTGTGAACCTTTTGCAATAGTAAAATTTTAAACATATTATGCAAGGAATCCATATCATCAACCTAGTTTTCTTATGACTTTTTGCCCTTTGTGGGTCTTCTTGGACATCATATGTGTTCAGCACCTAATTATATAACTTGAGTTAATTATATAGTTTGAGTTGAAATTACTTACATCACGAATTATGCTAGTAAAAAGAATTGGTCTCTCCAGCTTTCTATATGCCAAGTTAGAGTAATTTCAACACTAACAGGCTTAACACTTTACCACATATGGGTTTTTTCTTGAAATAATTTTTAAATTAGATACAGAAACCAGAATTTTATTCAGCACTGATTTGTTTACCTTCATCTTCCAGTGGCTGGATCTAGTCATAGACTTGACCATTATATTATTTTCTACTATCAAATTGTCATGTCCTATTAGGGTTCTTACAGTCCTTGGCAAAATAACCCATTTTAACTTTCCAAAGAGAAGTTTACTTGATTGTGTTTGCACGTCTCTGGCAGAGGTGATTAAACTGCAATGCATTGGTTAGCATTAGGTCTTCAGGGTAAAAAGGGTGTGAGAGGAAGCAAGTTAGTAGGAGGCACTGGTGCTGGTATCATTGGATTTCAGA
Source organism: Sula dactylatra (assembly GCA_013389905.1). Taxonomy (NCBI): domain Eukaryota; kingdom Metazoa; phylum Chordata; class Aves; order Suliformes; family Sulidae; genus Sula; species Sula dactylatra. Next base: position 26,324 of record WEKW01008689.1, read on the forward strand.
GGCTGACCGCCTACCCAGCTCAGCAGTGAGCTCTGCTATGTCAAGACTATCCTTACCTTTCTTACCAGTCTTCCTTGATACGTGGCTCCCAAACACAAAATTATTTTCATTAGTGTTTCAAGAAAACTAGGCACTCCTGTTTTAAGGCCTGCCTTCTTATGCTTGAATTATGGACACCACAACTGGAAATCTGTCTTAGTCAGAATAGAGCAAAATGAAATGCAATCCTATTTACTTTGAAGGGTTATTCTTCTGTATGTGCATACAAGTGTTAGCTTAGCCCTTTCTGGCCAGAGAGCTACGCAGGGAACTGATGTTGTGATTAGTGACCAGAATTTGCCCTTTTCAAAATCCATGACTGCCAAGATGGGTTGCCTCCCCAATAAACATGTATTGCATACACCACTCCTGTAGGACTTTACATTGGATACTTTGGTATGATTTTGACTTCACACACCTAGATGTCTATTTCCTACTCACTGGAAGAAAACCAAAACACCTAATAAGTTTTAATCAAATATGAATTATATTAGTCATGAAAAAGAATGAGATGAGAATACCTCCAAGACAAATTACTTTAGGACATTCTATCCTAAAAGGGATCCTAAAACAATTTCCAAAGACTCGTAAAAGATAGTTGTTAATGATTTTTCTTAAATGGTGATAAGACAAATCCAAACAGACTTAAAAAATTTATACAGCTGTTGGATATCTTTTGAAAATGAGAATGGAAGTCTCTCAAAGCTCTGAATAAAACACAGGATTGCATGTTATGGAGGGGTTTGACATGACAATACTTGATTTTTTTCTTGATAGGTGACTTTTCCACATTCATTTCTAAGAAAAATTAATCCAGTTAATAAGAAGTTTTCTTGCTTAGGTTGCAAAGACCTTTTCAGGTTTTTTATTATTTCTAAAATGAATGGTAGCTAGTTATATAATGTTGAGATTTGACTCAACTGGTGATTAAAAAAACCCAAGATATTTTAAAGAATCAAACTTCAGTCAGAAAATAATAACATTAGAAATGGGACAAACAAACTCTTTACTAGTTTCTACATGTAAGACTCCATAAAACCTATTTAGAGAAAAGGCATGTTTTCTTTGGGGAAAAAAATGCAGATATGAATTGCAGGTACTTCTAGCAACAATTTAAAAGGAAAAAAAGTGGTCTAATACATCGCCATCACAGTTTTATTAAGTGATTGATAAATGATTTATTAAGGATTGCTTGCAATGACATGGAGAACAAGGGACATCAGTTTTTGCACCCCCTCACCACACTCTTGTGTTCTTTCTAGGATTGTGCTGGATTTGGATGTGTCTCACCATACTCTTCAGAAACTGTGATTAATCTCTATCTTGTCCCACCTCTGTGACTGATCAGAATTTAGTCACTGTCTCAGATCTGCAATTGTTTTGGTTCTAAATTCTAATTTGATCCAATTTTCATATTCTATTTCTCTATTTTATTGTATTCTGGTTATGGTGTATCTTCCCACTTTCTCACCCCCTATTAGTCACCTTACTTTTTCTCTATTTATCCAAAACAAACCAGAAAAAGATCTGAGAGGAAGGGGAAGAGCCACTTGTCATTTACAGCAGATACAAAAAGAAATCTTTTGAGTAGTGGAAGAAAGTATTCCTTTCACTCAAAATTAATATTCCCGATACTCTGTCTGTGAGTTCCCTGAGCCATAATACTCTGTCATTGACCTGTTACATATGTCCTGATACCTATTTCTGAAGGGCTAACTCATTGGCTGATCTCAACTCTATTGGTTCTAATAGAGATGTCAGCTGACATCAGAAAAAGTCCTTGATTCAAAGATACTTTAAAGAAATCCAGCTCGGATTTAGTGCATTCTTTTGAGAACCTGCGAATGAAAGCCATCCCTGTTAAAATATATCTCCTGTATGTGCATTCATATTAATACTGAGATAAAGATAGATAAAGATAAAGATAAAGATAAAGATGAAGATAAAGNAAAGATGATAAAGATGATAAAGATCAAGGTGTATTTTCATATATGTGCACTTTGTGATCCAAAGGAAATAGGCATCCAATGAGAGGGTGGTCTGCGATCATGTGCATATGATGGGTTCAAGAAATGGCAACCAGCCAATCACAGAGCAGTGTAAAAGCACAATGTTGTCAAAGATGTCAGCCTCTGCAAATGCGGTAGACAGATGCTTCCTGTTGTGATGTACCTCTGGGTAACCTGGTCCTGCCTGCCAATCACAGGGATGGCTCTGAACACATGGGGTATAATGGTTTCTATAATCGTGATGCCCAGGCACAAAAAGGTGGAGTCATATGACAACTGTCAGGGACAGAGCTTCATCTGGAAGTCAGGGCTGTGACTCCTGCCGTTTCCTATCTGGGACAAAAGTGTCCCTTGCACCATTCCCAATACATCTTAATCATACTATATGTCTTGTTCTGTTACTCTCTTCTATCAAAAAATAGATGACTGTACACCCCATGGGGTGCAAACATCCAAAGAATTCAAATCTGCTAAAGCAACTCCTGAAACAAAACCAGACTGAAGAAATAAATATTCAGGTCCTCTGGCACTTGCTTTTTTTAATTTTCCAAAGGGAAAATCTCTGAACAAATAAGGAGGTCCTGTTAAAAATCCTGCTGCTTACTCAGTACAAACAAATATGCTCTCCATGATCTGAAAAAACAAACAAACAAAGAAATCTAAATGCAAATAGAAGTAATTTCTGTTTTTTCTGGTTGAGTGTCATGATAATACAGGACTGATCATTGAAAATTGTCATGCAGCTTTTTATGTCAGCTGGAAGACTTTTGGCAGTTTTCTTAAACTGCCTTTTACAAAACATTTCTTCCTTGAAAACATGGGAATTCCTTTTTCATCCCCTAAAATACCTCTAACCATCAAAAATGAATTTGCTTTGTGGATATGAAAAAAAAAAGATAAAATGAAGAGAAGTCTTTGGTAACAGCAGATCATTGTATTCTGCTGCAAGAGTCAAAATAGCAGTTCTTCATATTAAGGATTTGCTATATCTATCCCTGCAGAAAATTGGGAGATCATCCTGATCTTTTATGGTGTATGTACAAAAAAAGGAAATGACATGAAAATCCACAGTGCATATATGAACGGGGTTGTCTGGCAGTTGCCAGTAATTTTAGGGTGCACACCTCTGGAGAGCTGCAGAGGAGTTTGGAAAGATACAAGCTAGATTTTGGGAAGAGAGCGCCTGCATTGACCTTATCAGGGAGAAGGGTTATGGAAGGTAAAGCTCACACAGCAGGAGTGTTTTCAGAGAAAAGTATTCTGTGGTTCTGGATTTTATCCAAGTAGAAGGAAGTATCATAATTTGGAGGGACAGAGATGGAATTATAAAGAAACAGTATTATTTATTAGTATTGGGGTATTTAAAAAGTTGTCTGTAAATGTAATCCTTTAAAGAAAATGCTTATTTACCAGCCAAAAAACCCATAATATCTGCATACAACTGTAGTGTCCCATTTTTCCTTATGCTGATCATATAACATATTTTATGATTTTTTTTTTTTGTAAAGCAAAATAATGCTTCATGAACCCCAGAGGAAAACTTAATTACTGAGACTGGTTACCCTCTTCCCATATACTTATTTTTCAGTGAAATTCTTGCCCCGTCAAAAGTGCTGGGTAATTTGAGCCCTCAGCATGCTGCCAGGTCAGCTCTGATTGTTTCCCTCTCTTCATAATGAGAAATGTGTGTTGAAAAACCTTCTTCATGTTCTGTGCTGCCAGCCTGCAATCCTAAGTTTTGTTCCCAGTTCTAGTGATATGCATCCCCATTCTGTGGCTAAATGTCTACTTCTCATGAGGTGGTGAGAGACCTCAAGCAAATTGAGCCTTGTCTTCTATTCAGTTATGTTAGAGCAGCTTAAAAAGACCATTTAATTTGCCATTACATGCAGAAATCTTTTTTCTCTTTGTGAAGGGCTTGTTTGCTTTTCCCAGTTCCTGAACTATCATATAGTTAGATAGAAAAGACCACACCCAGGTTTATTTCACTGTTCTTTCAAATGCAAAAAAAAAAAAAATTTGAAGGATTCTGAAAGAGATGAAAGGAAAGGTAAATGGAAAGGAAATGTACCTGAGGAATTTCAGTTATGAGTAATCTCGTTTTGTATCTTTAAGAAATAACCCATGTGTACAACTACTCTCTGGATGTCACTGACCAGTCACTTTCATGTTCCACATCAGCTTGGCAGCAGTGGTCAAAGATGAATATTTCTTTGGGTGATCTGATCTGGAGGATGGCTTGACTGAATGACAAATCCAGTTTAGTAGTCTCATAACATATCACAAGGCAGACTGTTATCCTTTTTAATAGCCTTTGTACAGAAATGGTTGAAAGCCTGGGTATTTTAAGATTGGATGGAATGAGTCTGGGTCATCTCCTGGAGAGTCTGAACATGTGATTATAAAAAAAGAAAGCCTTAATAACCCTTAGCACAAGAACAGCACATTCTGGTGTAGAGACATGATGCTTGAGAAAAAAACCTGTGCAGTTACTTAATTTAGTTAGTTACAGGAAAATTCAAATTCAAACACAACAGTAGGAAGAAATTCTAGTGATATCCAAAGAGACAATCCATTCTTTGTAAGGAAAATTGTGGATCTCTAAGTTGCCATTCAGGCTGTCAAAATGCTTGTATTTCCCCTACCCTCCTCAGACCACAGCAGGTAAGAAAACAAAGTCCATTGATTTGGGAAGAAGTGAATAATTTTATTTGAAAAATTGTTCAAAGAAAGGGACCCAAAAGTACATATAGAAATGTATTGGGCTTGCATGGCAAGGTTTTGGTAGTGGGGTGGGGGAGGGGGGCTACAGGGGTGTCTTCTGTGAGAAGTTGCCAGAAGCTTCCCCCATGTCCAACAGAGCCAATGCCAGCTGGCCCCAAGATGTACCTGCCACTGGCCAAGGCTGAGCCCATCAGCAACGGTGGTAGCGCCTCTGGGATAATGTATTTAAGAAGGTGAAAAAAACTAGCCAGGGAGAGGAGTGAGAATATGAGAGAGAAAGAAGTCTGCAGACACCAAGGTCAGTGTGATGGAGAAGGTGCTGCAGGCACCAGAGCAGAGATTCCCCTGCAGGCCATGGTGAACACCATGGTGAGGCAGACTGTCCCCCTGCAGCCCATGGAGGTCCATGGAGGAGCAGATATCCACCTGCAGCCCGTGGAGGACCCCACACCGGAGCACATGGCTGCTCCTGAAGAAGGCTGTGACCCCGTGGGAATCCCGCACTGCAGCAGGCTCCTGGCAGGACCTGTGGACCCGAGGAGGTTGGAGTCCATGCTGGAGCAGGTTTGCTGGCAGGACTTGTGACCCTGTGGGGGACCCACGCTGGAGCTGTCTGTTCCTGAGGGACTGAACCCCACGGAAGGGACCCACACTGGAGCAGTTCTTGAAGAACTGCAGTCCATGGGAAGGACTCACATTGGACAGCTTCATGGAGGACTGTGTCCCATGGGAGGACCACATGCTGGAGCAGGGGAAGAGTGTGAGGAGTCCTCGCCCTGAGGAGGAAGGAGCGGCAGGAACAACATGTGATGAACTGACCCCAGCCCCCATTCCCTGTCCCCCTGCACTGCTGAGGGGGAAGAGAAAGAGAAATCAGGAGTAAAGTTAAGCCTGGGAGGAAAAGAGGGTTTGGGTGGAGGTGTTTTAAAATTCAGTTTTTATTTTCTCATTACCTTACTCTGATTTGATTGGTAATAAATTAAACTAATTTCTCCAAGTCAAGTCTGTTTTGCCTGTGACAGTAATTGCTCAGTGATCTCTCCTTGTCCTTATCTCGATCTGCAAGCTTCTCATTATATTTTCTCTTCCCTGTCCAGTCAAGGAGGGGGAGTGATAAAGCCGCTTTGGTGGGCACCTGGTGTCCAGCCAGGGTCAACCCACCTCAAGAAATAAACTTAATTTCCATCAGGGCAAGGGATCTTTTATTGGACAAAACATTTTAACTAATCTCTGAGAAATCTGAAAACTTGTGAGATGAAAATAAAAGACAATCTAGTCAACAGGAAAAGGAAAGAGTGGCCAAGATAAATGTCAGAGTATGCTTCAGTATCTGGATCTAACTCTACTCTGAGTTCAAAAAAGTATTTCAAAGAAATTTGAAGAAGTTTCAAAGAAGTTAGAACCTAAAGTTGGAACAGTTTTGAATTGAAAATAGGTCAACAAACATAGTACATTTAAGACAGTCAGTTTAGCCAAGTGAGTATACAGAGTAGACTATGTGAGGTCATCTTTCAGTGGAAAAGAAAGAAAAGTTTGGCAGAAAAAAAAATCTTCTAACTTCTGTATTGTGAATTGGAGAGTTTTGGGCCTGGGATCAACCAGTCTAACTTCTGTATCAATTAATATAGGAGAAATTATAGGGCTTTCAGAGACCTAAAGAAGAAATGTAGGAGTACTGGTACTGAATTTGTTTTGATATCCTGGAGCAGTGAAGATTATGTGGCCTTATTCTGTTTTACCTTGGTAGGACCTTTGGTAACAACAGAATCCTAAGAAAGACAACAAGCTTGCCAATGCAACAAAAATTGTACCCACAGGAGACCTAGCTATTGACTTGCTGGTGCTTCCTATTGAAATGGAAAGTAAATCTTTTATGCCAGATTTCTTCCAAAACTGAGAGATCGTCATAGGAATGATATTTGGAAATCAACCAAACTCTAGTGGAGTTGATTTCATTTGTGCTCTAGAAAGAAAACATTGTCTGAGTTTGCTTACTAGTGAAAGGGTATGTTGGGTAAGACAACCATGCAGATAAGTGGATTTGGTTCTCTATATGCTAGTTCCATCCAGCAAACATGTCTTGGCAGAAAATGGGAACTTCGCTCATCCCCACTTGCTGATATAGGACATGATGTCAATGCTGGGATATGCACACCCTGGATATAGAACTGGAATACTCTGCTCACATATCAAACAACCCTGAAGTATAGCACATTAAGAAGGTTTTTTTCCTCCTAAGACTACTGTCCTGGAATCTACACGCCTCTTGGTTTAGGAGGATGCAGTGGTATCAGGATTTGAACACTTGCACTTTGTCTCTGAGTTATGGCCATATTTGTCAATTCATCATTTTAAGCCCTTTTTGTTTTCTACACTTAGAAGAAAGATAGATCACGCACCAAGAACTTGTTCCTTTGAAGCTGATAGTGTACATAGCATGTGAGTTCAAGGAGAGAGTTTTGTCCTCAAGTTGCTCAAGGGCCAGAATGTCTACTGAGGTGCAATACAAACTTTTCCCCAGGGCAAAATGAACAGGGAAAATTTGCCATGCAGCTGAAGAAGTTCATGGGAGTTGGGCACTTTGCCTTGATAAGGCGGTCAAGAGGATGTGAAATGGTGCTGGGTAAATTTCATTGTGACTTCCATAGAGACTGGAGGAAAATATGTTTCCTATCTTCATTGGCAAGGCACATATATGCTCATAGATGGAAAACAAACATGGACTATACATCTTGAAAAGCTCCTGGTAGAAGCAATTACCTCTTCTTTTTGGAGTCCTCTAAAATCAGAATGATCCTGAAAACACTTCCAAGCCACCTCAGTCAATAATCTTATTCTTCATTGAAATTGAGTTTCATTACTTACTTTCCTGTAAGTTCGTTACAGGAAAAGTAGCTGTTAAACAAATGACTGCACTAGACAACAGTCCTTATGAAAGTGATCATATAATGTATATGCCAGTGAAAGTGCCGAGATAGGCTGTAGTGTCTGGGTTCGAGGTTTGCCAGCAGAAGACTAGAATTTCAGTTGTTGTGAAGAGTGTTATTAGGATGTTGTCTTAACTGTAAAAATCTCCTATGAAATATTTCAGTCATAATCTTGAGAGAGAGCTGAGTGCATATTTTCCTTTAAGGGCAAATTTAAGTCTATAAAGTTCAAAACCTCAAAGTAGTGGTGTTTCAGCTGACAGCAAAAATCCTGGGTAAGACCCAAATGTGAAACTTTTATGCATGTTAACCTCCTCTAGGCCTAGGGAAATTGGTATTCTTTTAAAGCATATGAGTTAATGCATTTTTATTAGCATGTGCTTAGAATACTCTTTAACATTTAGCAGCTACCACAGATATATTAAACTTGCTTTAGAAATACGCTGTCTATTCATGATCAATGCTAGGGAAGACACCTACACTGTTTGCAGCTTGACACTTGCAAATAAGCTACCAATTCACATGTGCTTGCTAATTTGCTGTGCAATCTCTGAATTCATTCAGGCAGTACCACTGAAAGTGATTTCTGCATGGAGAAGGACAGAACTAAAGAGATTCATCGCATGAATAAATACTACAGAAGATGGTCCTTGACATAGTCTGGCATTAGTGCTTTCAAAGTTAACTGGTGCTTGTTTTAACTCCCCATTCAAGCCCTGCAATGACCACTGAGAGAAAATAAATCTCACTATTACCCATCTTCTGAGCTGAATATCCCATCTTTAATAGGACACCTAAGATTGCCTCTTTCAGGTGTGTATCTCACTTCTACTTATAGTCTCTCTCTTCTCTTCCACTAACTTTCACAAACACAGGACTGTAAGAAGGATAATGCCAAAAGTACATTGAAATTTCTGTAAATAATCTGAGTAGGGTTCTGTTAACTTACAACAGCAGGAGAAAATAACAACAATAAAAAAGTCATTATTCTTGTCTGAAAAACAAGTAAATATGTACTGAAACTGTTGCTTTCCCCATCAGCAGTACAGCAGTGTTTGTACAACCGCTGATCCAAATGCCTGACCTACCTGACTGAAATGAGATGAAAAGAGAATTTAGTAGAGAAAAAGAAAGTATAAATTGATTTAAAAACATTTTTCACTTCTGTACTCCTGCAGTTGCATGTTTTCCTTACACATAGCATAGCAAATTTCCTTTTTCCTCCATTTTAGATGACACTGGGTTAACAATGAGATTATTCTAAATTTAGCCTTAGAAAAGCAATTTTTGGACAATTCCTTTAAAAAAAAAATAAAAAATGACAGACATAACTGGCGGCAGGCAAGCATACGATGTGCTGGCTGTTCTTTGAGGTCATCTGTCCAGGTCTTCTGGCCCCGAAACTTGCTGCTATGTGTGAAATAGTCTAGTCTCCTCCAACCATTTCACAAGGGGTGTGATACAACTCTGGAACTGGTGGTGGTCCAGAGGGGAAGCAGCATCTCTGTCCTTGGGGTTTTATAAGGCTTAGCCAGACAAAGCCGTGGCTAACCTGATCATGGTGGTGATTGTCTGCCTTCTAGGGGGATTTTGGACTGCATGACCCCAGAGGAAGAAATAAATTATCTTCTTTTACATTTATTTTCATATTTAAGGGCATAGTTAGAAACAGAAAAACACCATGAAATGAAAACACATTGTTAAATGAAGACCAAAAAGGAATAATGAATACTTTCTAAAGACAAACAATGCCTGTTACTTTGCATTTTTCAATTTGTGACTACAAGCTGTGCCCAGGAAAGATGCTGAGATAAGAAGTGTTGGCCTCTGTACTGAATGTAACCTGACAGCTGAGCAGCAAAATGATGTCAAAATGCTCTTCTGGAGCTAGTGATTATGTATACTTAAGATCTGAAGTGGGAAGCAAAGAAAAAAACAGTTTTGGAAACTTTTCTCCTGGAACTCCACATGCTGCTGCTACAGCTTATTCATGAGTCTGCAAGTCTGACAATCTGAAAATCTGAGTCAAAATGCCAACGACATTAAGATAAGTGAGTCATGGGCTGGTGTTCACCATGCTGCAGACATGGCTTCACTTATAGAAAGAATATGAGAGCCAAGATGAACGGTTGTGAGGGGCAACATTTGTAATGAATTTCACTGGCTATCTAGACAAGTTTTGCCAACATCTGTAGTCTGTTATGAGGTATCTTAAACTACAGGAGCCTTAAGCCACCACATGTGCAATGACATTTGGAATGCAGGCCTATGTGAAATTTATTATTTTTCTTTAAGAAAACAAATTGAAGTCAAAGAGAGGAGTAGAGAGAAATTGTTCACTCTGAATTCATCATGAAATCTTTCACACTGGACAGGACTGGAAATCATGTCACACTAGGAAAAGGGTTTTACTTCCAGCAGCAAATCAAAATGATTACTCCAATGATGGTTTATCATCTCCCCAAGCACTTGCGTCAGTGTCTTTGCTGGACAGTGAAGAATCAAGAATCTTTCAGTTGAATTTGAAAAGGCAGCTCCTTTCTGGAATTCAAAAAAACTATTTATTAGCAGTTTAGGTTAGTGTATAAGAAAATATTATTATAAGAACATAATATTAGATGTGCTGAAGTTGTTACTGTGTAAATCCTCACTCCAAATGTGGCATTAATATAGATTTTCACACTTAAATAGGGATTGGAAATGGCATTTCAGAAAAGCATAAGACTCAACTGTGCTGTAAAGTTTTATGAGCTGCTTTAGACAGCAGAAATTAAAAATAACAACAAAAAATTCCTGGATGATGCAAATCTAATTAACTTCTATTTTTTTCTCTTTCCTTCCACACAATTAAATATTTATTACCATGACAGTAGACAATTAGCTGAAATATTCAGAACTACAAGGGTGATCATCACAATGTGTTTTACTCTGCTGTTAGTAGAGATACCTTTTTTTCTATTGTAGGCATTTCCCCTAGAATTTAATATTCTTCAGCATGAAGAAAAACAGTTCTATCTTAATACTTATGCCAATGGATTTTGAATGCATTTTTACTTCCATTTCATGGTAAATTATGTTTTCTCATGCGTATCTAAACAGACATCTGAGCAGTTATTGTAATTCAGTTCTTGTTATTCAAACTGATATTTTTATTGTCAAGACAATTAGCAATTAATGAAGTGGGAATAGGATCTACTAAAGATCAGAGCTGATTTCTTTTTAACTAATTTATGAAGCTTTAGACACTCGCCTTTTTTTATTGATATCGATAAACATCTTGCTGTTTCGTAATAATACTGGACAAATGACAAATCACAAATTGCTCATTGCTAAATGCTCCTGACCACTTCAGCTGATAAAGTACTGAAATGCACCCATGTTGACATAAAGATTCATATTACCTGCAAATACTGTAATTTTAATCCCCAGTTCTGAAAGTTAGTTTTGGAAAGGGAATGTCATGGTTTAACCTCAGTCAGCAACCCAGCACCACGCAGCCGCTCACTCACTCCTCCCTGGTGGGACGGGGGAGAGAATTGGAAGAGTAAAAGTGAGGAAACTCCTGGGTTGAGGTAAAAACCATTTAATAGGCAAAGCAAAAGCCACACACGCAAGCAAAGCAAAACAAGGAATTCATTCACTCCTTCCCATGGGCAGGCAGGTGTTCAGCCATCCCCAGGAAAGCAGGGCTTCATCACGCGTAATGGTTACTTGGGAAGACAAATGCCATAACTCCAAACATCCCCCCCTTCTTTCTTCTTCCCCCAGCTCTATATGCTGAGCATGATGCCATATGGTGTGGAATATCCCTTTGGTCAGTTGGGGTCAGCTGTCCTGGCTGTGTCCCCTCCCAGCTTCTTGTGCACTCGGCAGAACATGGGAAGCAGAAAAAGTCCTTGACTAGTGTGAGCACTACTTAGCAACAACTAAAACATCTCCACATTATCAGCACTGTTTTCAGCATAAATCCAAAACACAGCCCCACACTAGCTACTATGAAAAAAAAATTAACTCCATCCCAGCTGAAACCAGGACAGGGAGGAATGGTAGAATCTTTATTGTTATTTTAAAGAGTGGCTTGTATTTGCACATGAATAAGTCAGTTATATTGGTCTGCATTATTCTAGGTAGTGTAGAAACATGTAATATATGAGGACCTCCTATACAAAAGCGACATGATATTAAAGAACAGTTATGGCTGATGAATGAGAAGACAAGTCAGAATGGGTTAAGGGAAATAGAAGGCATCATGTGGAAACAAATAAGAAAGATTAGACATTCATTTTGCCAGGTAGTCAAAGTAATGCTGCTATATTACTGCTTTGGGTTTTCTAAGCAGAAAGATGTGAAATTTCTTCCTGAAGAGCATGCGTAATAACATGTTTGAGATCCATTTCTACTGTGCATGTCCTATACAATCGATCCATTCACATGCTATCGATACAATGTACCTGTAGCACTTACTGCAGAGTTGTAAACTGAATACACATCATAGAAGCAGGTCTAATGCAAAATTCCAGATTTTCTATGTCAGTGCTGCATCTGTACAGTTCATCTGTACATGGGCAGAAACTGTGATTTCCAGACAAAATAAAATTTTGATCAAATGGCCACATTAACAACACACTCTCTGAAATAAAACATGGGGTTGGAAAAGAGTATGTGCACAAGAAAATTTTGATAAACCTTTTATCTGAAGATGAGAGACAAAACCTGCCCTCAGATTTTGAGTTTGTTGTCTATTGTATTCTAGTGCTACGTGGGGTCTCTAAACTGCTTGGGTCCCCATTCTGCTGTGTGCAAATAAAAGGTGTGTGTTTCTTCTAAGAGTAGGTTACTCTTTCAAAAAGAGTAACATTTTAATGTCATATCTTTTAGAATAATTGTATCTGTTCTTATGAGTTTTCACAGAAAATATTTATCATTAAAATAAATTTCAGTGGAAGTTTCCCCCACACAGGAGCTACGCAACAAGAATTATATGTAGCTCGTAGAAAATATTTTACTACTGGATTCTTAGAATTCAGATTTTTTAGAGAATGACATAGAAAAGAACTTGCAACACAACTTGTAAAAACAAAATGACAGGATCAGTTTTGGTACATCAATAGACGTCTGCAACTGCTTATAAGAGAAGGAGTGCTACTTATGAAGAAATAATCAATTACTCTCAGCAGTAGAAATCAATAATGTTTAGCAGCGTGACACCTTTCTGAAAAATACACTGCTCTTTTTACTTAGCCACTATAAGACACTACAGAGAAATCCTGCATTTTAGTACTCTCACTCCCACTCCAACCTTTTCTCAGTATGTAAAATACTGCAGTAAGGATGTTCTTGTGGGAAATCTTCCAGAACTGGCAGTCCAACAGATAAATGCAAGACTGTGCTTTACCAACAAGTTAGAAAGGACAGAGCAGGGCCTCCTCACCTCAGAGCTGACAGGGCACCAAAGCAAAGATTTTGGGCAGAGATGTACCTAGAAGATGTGCCTTCTAGAACCATCCAGGAGAGTAAAACTCAGAAAGACAGCATAAAGTCATGTACATTCTCTTACATATGTTGCACAGAATTTCCTTGTTCAGAGCTTTTGTGTATAGTGTTTATGGCTCTAGTTTCTTTTAATTTGTTTCCTCTCTACCTTAGACAAATAGCAAATATGATTTGCCTTTATTTTTTTCTAAGAGATGTTTAAGTAGCTTTCTATTTTGCTTATCTGAATGTTTGCTTTACAAATCAATGCAAGGCTCACTTCTTGTGTCTGATGAGGGTTTTGAATGAGCAACAATAGTATTATTGGGACGAGCTAAAGAATTCCTTGTTCCAAAAAACCTGCTGAACAAGCATGACATCAAACACTATGGTTTAGCAGAACTTGCATGCACGTTCTGGTTTGGATTAGCAGGTATGCCACACTGAATTTACCATAGTCATTTTCACAGTGGTGGGTGTTATCAGCCATTACTTTCACAAGCACATGGAATCTTGAACAGCTGTTGAAAGCAGATTTTATCTTTCTGTATCCAAAAAAGAAAAGATAAGAAAACATTTTATGGGTCTGATGTAGTGGAAAGAAAGATGCAGAGGAGATCTTAACCAGCAGACAGATGAGCTGCCTGCCATGTCAATGATTGGAAAAGGAAGCCTGCAAATGATTTTATCACCTAGTAGAGATTGTGAAAGGTAGTGCTTCCTTCACATAAAGTTGCACACTTGAATTCAATGTCAGACAGAGAAAAGTCTACTGTACTAGTCATACAATTATATTGTTCTCCAAATATAGTTATATTGTTCTCCACATATAAAAATAAAACACTTGTTCCTCTGAAATTTGTTGCCCCTTATAATCCACAGAGTGTAAATCTGCCATGTAAAATAAACTACCTCACAGCATTATTCCATGAAAAGAACCAAAATTGTTCAAACTCTAATGCATTTGTATACATTGATAGCAAGCTTAATACAAGCCTCTCTTGCTATTCCATCAGCTACTCCTTACTTCTTGTTACCATGACAATTCAGCAACTTAATACCCTCACCAAAATCTACTGCAGGAAATAAATCCATTCCATGTGCTAGTTAAAAAAAAAAAGGACAACTCATCATCCTACATATAAAAAGAGAAAGTCACAGTTTAAGACCAGAAGAAGCCTGATTAATCAACAAAACAGCAAGGTGTATTAAATTCTCAGGCATAGTTTGAATTGTTGAAGAGGAGCTCTTCACATAGATTTAATCTTTAGACAGTTTCCTTCAAATGCAAAAATTGACAAAATAAAACTTTTTTTTCAGTAGCAGGTCAGCCACAGATTCCTCTATTTGTCTAACAGCAATTTATGCAGCATATTTTCATGTAGCTCTCATTTTCTACCAACTAAAGCCAATCAAAGTATCAGATAAATTAATTCTGAGGGGCATTCTGCAGAAAAGCATCTGCATCAGGAGAAAGAAATAATGTTTCAAACTAGACAAAACAGGATGACTAAGATGACTTTGGAAATTCACATATTTCAGCCACTATGGTGGAGATGAATTGTAAAGACAGTTTTATGTCCATTGTCAGCCCATTGGCAGATTTTATTGTTCATTGTTTCCTGATTTTCATTATGCTTGTACATTGCTTACTGACTTGTGCCAAAACAAAAGAAGTGGCAAACCATAAATGGCTTACTTAAACTTCTGTTAGGCTACTCTCAGTGCACAACCAACCAGACCTGCCAAACAGCTGTTACAGATTTAATATTTTTACACTATGTTGTCTTAAGTCCTACCTTA
>WEKW01008690.1:0-11750 GCA_013389905.1 Sula dactylatra
AGTAGCCCTTGGACCAGTCCGGGCAGGACAAGACCAGGATGTGGAAAGTTTTATATCAATCGCACTGAATTCCACAGCCCTGGAGAACAAGTCATTTTGGAAAATACTCCACATCACCGAGCAACCAAAGCCAACACAGCAGATTTGTACACTTAACTACTGGTTCCACAGTGAACAGGTAAGATGCAGATCACACATATTAGTTCTCTGGCTACTTGACTTCAAAAACGAGTAATATACTCACGGCACAAAAGTGAATACATCTGATCTCCCGATGAACGTTTGACTCTTACCTTGCACTTTATCTGAACACAGCTCCTTGGCTCGCTCTCTCATTATTTGTGGAATCAAAACGTCTTTTTCTACATGTCTCAGCTTAGAATTTTCTGCAACAGAGGAGGGGAAAAAGGAAAACAAAAGGGTTTTTTTTTAATCTATACATCAGAGAAAGTCAATCTACAGAAGTAACACAGCATGGTTTATACAATATATGCTAGTATACTAGAACTGTCACAACCTAGCAACACAAAGTACCATGGAAAGACCACACAGACCAAAAGGCAGGAAAATCCAAGATTTAAAACTGCTAAGATACAAATATGAGCATTACCCTGAATACTTCTGTTCTGCTCAGTGTGCACAATGAACCAAAATAATGGAGAAAATTCTGGCAGCACATTCTAATTCTGCCTTACTAAACAGAACATTTACATCAGGCTGCACAAAGGTTGAGAATTACTTTTATTTCAGGATACTAATATTTTTCTATGTACATTATCTGCACAAACTGGCTTTTTTACTCACTGTCATAAAGCTGAGACATATAGCACATATTAGAGCACAACCTGAAATTTATATTGCTACATGGAAGATTTCAGTTCTTAAAAAAAAGCCTAAGCAGCCTCTTAAATGGAGGATCAAGGAGTTTCTTCATTGAGAAATTCAACTTAACAAGAACAAACGCTGCTGTCTGAATTCTCTACTTAAAAGTACAGTTGCAGTTTGCTTTCAGTTGTCTCAAAACAGAATTCAGTACTCTGAAAACAGCTAGTGATTTTGAATAGTTAAATAACACAGACCATTTAGAAAAAAAGATACTGCATTTCCAGGTCCACTTTCCTCAAAACAAAGGGATAAGAATTTATCAAGCACAGCTTTTTATTTCTTAGCTTCTGAGTTAAAAACCCTTTAAAGGATATTTGTTCAGAACATTGTATAGTCCAACACAGTTATATCGAATACCTGGTTTTCCTCCTCAAACACACTATTTATTCACCCTTTGATGTTGACAGTACGCTTCAGAATAGCATCAGCTGTGATGCTCAGATTATGAAAACTCTACTGTCAGGTACACCGTTATTTTGAGTGACAAACATTTTGTTTAAAAATTGCTTATAAAAAAATTCAGATTAAATAAATTACAAGTGCAATGTATTGAAACTAAGGATAGAAGCAGAATTTAAGTTACCTACCAGTTTCAAATGCTATCTATTTTTCAGAGCATCTGCAGTTACTTCTAGATCAAAAGGCAACAGAGACTAACATTTCTCTAGTCATTTTCAACTCGTCATGGTTTAAAGTTTACTAATGCTATCAGGTTACATTATGAGGTTACACAGTCTTGAGTCTGTGATATTACATGGGGAATCAGGTAACGAAACAGAAGATTACAATAAGCAATATACAGAATCTGAAATGAAGACTTATCTTTCTCCTCAAAAATTTCTTACTTGGAATTTCTACAGCCAAAGAAAGAAAACAAAGTGTCTTCTGTAAATACAACAAAAATGCCAAACACAAATAGCTCACAACTTAGATTTGCTTCTATGCTCTTAATTTTCATGACTGCGATAAAATAATTACAATTAAATATCCTTCAGTGTAACTTTATGCAGAGTATCAGTACAATTCCTGAACTAAGCACTTATTATGTTACAGACAACACAAAGCTATCATAAAATTTTACACATTTTTTAAAAAGAGGGACAAATCATTTCAGCTGAATGACATGGCAGGAAACAGCACCACCGAGCTGCATGCTTCAGCTCTACTTTGAACAACTTCAGTCAAGGCAAGCTGGCACTACTGCAGTCCTGCCTCTCCCAATCCCTGTGATGCTCTTTCCCCCCTGCCCACACAGATGTGCTCGGCAGCCCTGTGGTGAGCTGAAAGAAGTAAGTTAATTTGGTGCAAGGGTGAAGAATTTTCTTGTCAGGCAATTTTTCAGCTAGACAAATTCTCCGATCCAGTTCACTCTATAACTGCATAAACGGCCCATAAAAGGGAACTGCATGAGACTAGGACAAGATGGAAGACCAAACTGTCATGAGCACCACAGGCTCAAATTATAGTCTAAGCTTCCCCCTGCCTTCCTTTAATTGGTTATACTGGTGCTTAGAGTAGGCAGAAACTAAGCTGATCTGTGAATCTGGATGCGAATAAGGAAGTGGGTTGCTAGGTGCCACCAAAAGGGAAGTTTTAATAGTCCCCCATTGCCCTCATTCACTCCCATCACATGAGCACTATTACACACTTAACCATACAGGGAGTGACCAGTTCAATACAGAAAACTCAAATGCACGCAAAAAAAAGTGCTTCTCAGCTGTTTTACACTCTGGAGTAACTAGATGTACTTATCAGAGTTCTAATAATAACTTCATTTAATTTTTATACATCAGTATCTACCCCAGCATACATGGAAATGTAGCGGATAGCACAGACGTCTTTAGGGCTGCCTTCAGGGAAGGGCGGCTGGGCTTCCCCTGCTGGCACAGGTGGCTCAAAGCATTCACAGTTCCTACAATGACAAAGCACAGGGCTCCAACACAAGGATCAGCCACTCACTACTGACAAAGAGGAGACGCAGAGAGGATTTTGGGGTTTTATCTTAGCTTAAGCACCCAATTTTCTGTTTGATTATTCAAAAGAAAAGGCGCGTAAGACTGATAGCAAGAAGTAGCTGTACTGGTATTAACACCAGCTCAACCAGAACCATGACAGAGCTGTGCTCCAGGCAAACTCCCTCATTTTAGTCCCATGTTGTCAAACCTGAAGAGGCTGAAAATGCTGGAAGGAGAGGGCACATCGGGACACAGGGCAGCGTCCAGTATGAAGAATCAGAAGAGAGCTACAACAGTAATTCAAAGGTAATTATTAAACGGTATAAACGAAATAGGAATAAAGACCACTTATAATCTCATCTACAGTTTTTAAAAGAAAGTTTGTTGTTAAGTATCAGTTTTTAAACCATGAAAAGAAAAGCACAAGCAATTCAAATCATCTTATAATGACTAGGAGGTAGTTTTATGCATCTGTGTGCAACCACCTCTCCGAATAGCTCAAATACAGATGTTCAGTTTGGTCAGTACTGTATCTACTCATGAGTTTCAACTGTAACATCTTAAGTATTTTAATATTCTTCCTTGATTCTAAACTATGCATTGCATTACAATTACAGTGATTTTTGTTCAAGGATCTTAGAACACTTTACTGAAGGTGGTAACCCTAGCATTTATACACAATATTAAAGAAAAATAAGACACAAATATTAACAATACCTGATATCAGCTAGAAAATATGTTTACGTGCAGAGTAACTGCATTTCTGATACCAATGCATAAGCACTTGCATTGAGATCCTCATCAATCCAACCTAATCAGCTCTGTAGCAACATATATGGCAAGAACTTTCAAAGAAACAACACCTCAGAAGCAAGACTTCATCAAAAAACATGAGACAGCCATGATGTGAAACCATCAATTCCTTTTGCCTCTTTTCAACTATATTAGTTTCTAGAATAATAAGTACTTTTTTCCCCTTTGAAAGTTCACTATTCTGCACTAAGAAAGATAATTCTAATACCAGATTTGCTGCAGAGAAGTCCCTACAGAAGAATCTGCATTACAACAGACCTACTACTGTTTTATTTTATCTTCAAAACCTCAATAAAATTATCCCCAGATAAGCAAGAAATAAGTTTTCCCCCAGTCTGCCTTCTGCATTTGAAAGCTGACACCTTTGGTTCCCACTCACATCCTCCACACACCTTGCCTGGTCTCCTGGGTCGGCTGTTTGATATTATCATGGCCTTTGGCAGCAAAGAGAACCAACAAGAACATGCTACCTCTCAGCTTCCAGAGGGACAGACAAATGTTAGCACCAGCTTTTCCCTCTCCCCCTGCCAAGCAAAACTTGTGCGTGTTTGTTAGAGCAACTTAATACTCTGAGATTCTACCTCTACCTTAACCTTACGTTCCGTTGAAATTTACTAGAACTATCGAACATTACAAGGGACAGATGGATGAACACAAGCTAATTAAGTAAAGGTTACAAAAAGCAGACTAAATATAATAAACAGTAAAAACTAAGTATTTGTAAAAATACACACAGAAGTTAGGCCAGAATTAAAACCAAATACAGGCTTGCAGGTGTTACAGCATCTAAGTCACTAGGTCCCTGAAAATGTGAATAAGACTACAGCCAAGGAATCTGTAGTGAAACTACCAAATGCTTCCTAAAAACAGAGATCAGCACATTCCAGAATGCTGCTGCTCCTCATGGAGATGAGAAACAGAGGAGAGGATAAAGAACGGGTATAGAGGTTATAAGCTCACAGTTGCCAGGAAAAAAAGACAGAAGGGGAGAAAATTACAGAAAAGGGAATACCTCTGTGAAAAAGAAATTGCTTTCCGTACCACCTCAGCCCAGTGTAAAGAATTAAAGAAAAGAGAGATTGCTAAACTGGGAGATATCCCTATTCAGCAAAACACTAAGAACACATGTAAGACTTTTTTTTTTTATAAAATGTGGGGTTTTGCAAATCTCAATTCTTGAAACAGTTCTCTGGTTGCACACAATATGTGGGGCACAAGACTACAATTGTGATAGTTTTCTGTGGCTGATCAAAACCCTCAGCTGCAAAAGCTATGTATTGCCACGGAAGGCCAAGGACCACAGTCATTCCATTTAACGGTTTTCATTATTTTTGTAAAAATGACCAAAAAAAAAAAATCAGGAAACAAATGCATCAATAGGAACGAGAGCATCACAACCACTAGAACAGCACAGAATACACATCTGATTCACTCCATACAGAAGCTGGGAAAACAGATGACGAATACTCCCCTGCTTCCTCACCTCTGACCACAGGATCCGGGACCGCCTTGACAAAAAGAGGACCACAGTGTAGACCTGTGCTGTAGGCAGCAGACCTTTAAGAGGACAAGAGGAGAATGAAACAAAGCTGCTTTCCAGCCCTAATAACAAAAGGGACCACAGCAGCTTGTCATATTAATTAGAAGACTATTACAAAAAGGGGATACCAAGACAAAAGCTTTCCTAGAAGAGTGTCCTGAGAGAAGTCACATCATCTCCCCTCTTCATTCAACACAGCTGGTAACTGACTTATTCACCCTTTTGTCACTACATCCTGCTGGCAGTTTACAGCTCTGCTTTCATCCCTCTCATGACTTCAGGTAGTAGGGACACAGACAACTCGGAAAAACTTGAAAGCTTGTCTACCCAGATATTTACAGAAGCCTCATACCTTCTGCATCCAAGACGAAGCAAGTCAAGCAATTCCAGTAACAGTTTTTGAAACATGCATTTCTCATTATGCAACCTGTAATTTGAATTTTCTTGGTTCGGTTTATCTATGCATATTTTTTAAAAGTAGCTCAAATATTATAGGTATTTCAGTAAGAATCACAGTATATATGAAGAACAGAGAATGCTTTAGTACGTTTTTAACATTTTCAGTAGCAACTGTTATACCTCATGCTTTTCTTGAAGTCCCAGTTATATCAACTTTTAGACATCAGCTCTGTTATTTACTAGCAAAATGCTGCAGAAAGTCCAGTCAAGGTTCAAGAATCCAAGTTAAAAAAACATAACACTCTTCAAAATATAAACATTTTAAAACAATCACTTTCATTATTTTGGGGCCTTGTTTTAAAAATGGGGGGCCCCAAAAGGGCCTTTTTTTTTTGAAAAAAAAAAAAAAAAAAAATACACCTTACTATTTTTTCCCCACTAGCTGCCATCAAAGATAAGCAGTTGTCAGTAGATAGATTTCTAAGATGCCTTTCTTTTTTAAGCTAAGAAATAGAACTTGAAAAAGTATTAACGAAAACTTCAGCAGCAGAAACACCAGAGTTATGACAGTGAAGAAAAACAAGAATGTACGTGCAGAATTCCCATTCTTTAACTTATACCACATTTAAAGAAAATATCCGCTCTAAAGAAAAGTAACACAGTTCTTTTCCTGGAAGGGAAGGTCTTGTCTTCATCTGTGATGAGCCTACTAAACTTGAGTTTACCAGCCATTCTCTCATTTTTTCCATATGCAGATCTATAGTATAAACAACACTTAAAGTTAAGATACGCTGGAGAATGGATAACAAGTTTATAGCTAAGATATGCTAGTGCATTAATTTTGGGGATTCATTTATTTTTCATATCACAAGGTAAAAATTATTTCTGTGTTGTAAATACTCCGTTTCATCCTAAAGTTTTGTTTTAAAATACTTGCCTATGAGCTAATTATAAAACTACACCAAAAAAGTACACTTTTATTAATAACAGAAGTAGCAGCCCGGTGTTAATTGCATGCTTATTGGCAAACATTCCTTTCATCAATCAGACTATTGACTCTAGAGGTTCAATTTTTTCAAAAACCATTCCAGATTTCTTTTAGAGTACTTGTAACAGTGTTTTTGATGGGCAAAGACAATTACAGCTTACTACTCCTCCAAGAAAAGAATTCATTCAACTCCAAATTTTTATCTCCTTTATTCTGCCTGGCTTACCCACTTTGTATTAAATAAAAGTTACCACTCTTACTTTAATTCACGTGGATTCATTTGCACATATGTGTATCATAAAAACAGTTATCAAAAAAGTCTCTATAATTGAGTATACTAATCTATTCTAAAACACGAAGTCATACATCGGATCAAATTAATTTAGAGGTAGACCCATTAATGTCATTGGGAGGAAAAAACCATATGTTTCTAAAACGTAAGTTTTTTCCCTACAATTGTAATTTTATGTATCAATGTAATTACTCCTTTAACTACCCAACCCTGTAGCCTGTGAGGGGTCTCCTGTGCCCTTACTGCCAAGAGGTTCATGGGGCCAAAGTGACAAGTAGTTTCAACATACTGCTTTTATAACCTCGGTCCCACAAAAAGATTCAGAATCCTGTCAGAGGTAATGGATTTTATCAGTCAAAAACATCCAGTGTGAACTGACTGATGATGGACCAGGACCAAACAACTTTAAGCATACGTGAAACGCTACTGAGTTTGGTAATTTCATTTACACATAGGTGTTTGCATATAAACTAGAGTCTTGACTACTTTGTTCTCTACTAAGTTTTTAAAGTATCGAAGGACAACAAGAAGTGACAGAATTGTTACAATCCAAGTCAAACAACATACATGATACCCTGAAACCCTGATTTAAAAGCAAAAGAGGCTGATCTGCACAGCTTCTCTAGGCAGCAACCTCTTCTTTTTCTTTAAATGTATATGAATAAATTTATTCATATTTTAAAAGTTCCAGATTTTGAGATCTTTCTATCTAATACTGGCATTATTTTAAATTAAGATGGAGTGCAGGGATGACAACACCAGGGAAAATTTCCAAAGCTTTAACTTCTCACCATTCTATCATCACCTCAAAGTCAATTTTCACCTTTTTCACTGGCTGAATTTGTTATCTTACATTTTGCTTTGGGGCTCGTATTCTTGCAATATGGCAGTACTGGATTACGAGAATACTGACAAGCCTGTTTGCTAAAAATGAACAATGGCTATATTACAGCAAGTCTGTAATATCTAGAAAGAAAAGGACAGCAGACCTGACAAAGCACACTTATTTGTTAATTACATGCGAATTACAAATGCTCATACATCCAGTGAGTAACAAGTAAAGCCAAGCCTGAAGTTGCTTGTGAAGATTTTTGACACAAGGAGATTTGTTTACACTCTCAATCACACAGCAAAGCTAGCTACAGGGCCTGAAGAATTAATTACAGATCAGGGCTTAATATTTGCTATGGAAAATAATGCAGGTTGATTAACACCTAGCCTGAACTATTGGTCAACAGCCCTGCCAGTTAGGAAAACTTAGGGCGTGAGCTACGTATAAGGGGAACGCACCACCCGACCTCAAATCCCTTCTGACAACTGTAGATGAGGATTTCAGCAAACTGCACAAAACACAAAGTCAGGAACAACTAGGGCTGTGGACTACCCAAGGACTAAAGTAGCACAGGCAGCCTTAATTCCACCACTGTAAAGCTTCCAAATGCTACGCGTGGTAACTGATTTAAAATCCTCAACACAACTTTCTGTCCCTTAAACAAAGACACCATGCAGCAATATTTAGGCAACCAAATACACGTTTTGGTTTTTGCTGGGATGGCAAAAATATAGTAACAGCACAGATACAACTGGATTCCTACACATCAGGTTCCACACCTTTTAAGCGAAGCCCAAACTTTTGAACACCTCTTGTCTGAAGCCAGCCCCAAGGGTACAATCCCTATTTCTGCTACGCCCTTTCTAACTAACGGTCGATGTCCAAGAATTTACTGCTTACTTCCACCTGGAGTAAGAAGTAGAGAAAGGTCCTGCAAAAATCACAAACTATCTGAAGTATATAAACCAAACAGACCACATAAAATAGAGCTAAGCAGTGACCTCAAGAACTGTGCAATAATTTGCATCAGAAACAAGAGATGAGTAACAGGTAAAACCTACATAAAAAGAGCAAAGTACCCAGCATCCAGATGAAGGAATACAGGAAAATTTAACAACCAATGATACACCCCAGGTCTCATGAGAGGAGATGCTAACCACCTAAGATTTCCCACCACGCCCAATAACTCTAATCGGTGACTACAGCACTACATACTTCTTTCTGCTAATTTTCAGAATTGTGTAATAAGGCGTAAAGAAAAACAATGTAAATCACAAATACAAGTTTCATTAAAAAAAAAATCTGCCCAAACTCCCCGAGGACTTGCATTTTTAGCTCTTTAACCAATCCTTTCACGATACAATTTACACCTTTCATTCCAAATAATGAACACCACACAAAAATTAAGAGCAAGGCTTTTGAGTAACAGGACCATATACCATTCTTCCTGCTATTTTTTTTTAACTGGAAGTAAGGATTAAAAGACAAGAAAAAACAATGCCTACCTTTGAGTTCTGTACCTACGTATTTAATGAACAATCAGCATGTATAACACAAACGAACAAAGACTTTAGAAACTAACATCATGGCTATGATCAAAACACACCAGTGTTTTCAAAAGTTGCAGAGCATGAGGTGTTCTGACACGAAGAGAAGGCGGAAAGCCTTTTGGTTGCATAAATCAAGGATTGCAGACGTCATTCTGGATTTTAAACTCTAAAGAATCCTTTCAAACCACTCAGTATTATAAAACTCACTGGAGCATCCCAATACACCTTTCATTTTTTAGTTCTTTTCCCAGAACGGTTCTCTAAAATGTGGTGTCAAACAACTTCAGGAAATCACAATTCCCTTTTGCCTTCACGTTCCCAACACAGGTCAAAGACACTAGGAATATCAAAAAAGTCATTCTCATTCACTCCCTTCTTGATGGTAGCAACTTATGTTTTTAATAAAAAATATTAGCTAAAAGAAGTTTAATTAAGAGCTGAAACTGTTCTTCCTTTTACTTACATATATTTGCCCTTTAAATTCAACATTGCTTTATCTTCCATTATTTTTTCCTATCTTTTGAAGCTATAATTTCATTCCTTTCAGTATATTTTTCTAGCTCTGCCTTACTGCCCATGCCACTTTGAAACAAGTCACAACTATTCTGCAAGCCCAATTCTCTCCTTCCACTGCTATACTGCTGTTGTATTTAACAACCTAGACTTCCACATGACACTAGGAAACAGACCTTTTAAGTAGCTTTGGAAAATTATCAAATCAGTCTTCAACTCCTCTGTTTTCAAGACCCCCAAAAAAGTCCAGGATAGGTACCAAAACCTGTATGGTGTATCTAAGCTACTGAAAATAACCCTACTTTTCTCTTTACACATCTGTGAATCTTTGACTAGGGATCCAGGCATCACCGTCTGAAAATGACAGCTATAACCAAGTGCACATTAAAAAGAAAATGAGCTTTCCAATAACCCATGACCTTTACTACTGAAAACAGCACCCTACAGAGTTTTGGAAGTGCTGCGTACAAAAAATCAACTTCAATGCTGAGCTGCAGCACATTCATTCTGAAGAAGAATAAAACAAAATAGCATAACAAAGTTTTGTCAATGGATTTATCTACCTATTTATTTACTGGATGCAATCACCTAATGACACAGCCACAGTTCCTTCCCAAACTGTGGCTGTCAAAAAACACCTGCCATACAAATCACAATATAATTCACAGGTTCTACATTCTGGGCTTCAGAGGACTGCTTGATATACGCTCCCTACTGCCTGGAAAAGCTATGAGAATATTTGTGTCTTTTGTAACCACAGAATGAAGCATCAGTCATGGTTAACAATTTACTAAACTGTGATTCTCCCTCTTTTTTCTCATCAAGAAAGCCAAGAAGCAGTTAACAACGATGACATTAAAAACTACCGCAGGGCACTGAGGTATCCGAGTTAACACCTTACTGATACCAACAGGGCAGCTCACACCTCTTGCAGCTATTGTTCCAGTTTCTCTACAACCTCACTCAGACATCTCTGCTTTTAGTTCACATTCTGAGGTTTTCAAGAGCCGTAACAGCCAGGGACTGATGGGGGGCAGGGGGGGAGGTAAGCAAAAGATACTGGATAACAAGGTAGCAGATTTAGAGAGGTGTCAGTAAGCAATGCCACTGCTCTGCAGATGAATCTCAGGATTGGTGTTACACAGTGGATACCCAAAGACCATCCTCAGCAGTCCTACCACAGCTAATATACAACTAGAACACAGATTAGAGGGACGTACAATGTCACTACAGACATAATTAGGGAAGCAGAGCACTGATGAACTTCAGTGTTTGGAGACACCCTTTCTGCTATACACTGAACATGCAACAGCTTGAATTGAGCTAGTGTAATAACTAGACTTTTTCCAAAGGACAACTCGGAGCAAAATTACAGTAAATGAACCACCACCACCTGAAATGCAGCGGTAAGTTTTAAAATGTGTTCTTAATTTAATAACACATCAATGCTTAGATGATATGCTCAACAAAACAGAACCTGATGACTCTATGAACGCCTTGTTTGGAGGGCCAGGAGAGCCAGGCCCAGGACAGGTTTCCATCAGAAATCGAGAGCTTGGCCTTCACTGGCATCCTTCAGCTCTTGAAAGAAGGCGGTCACAGGCCGCACGGACCCACAGGCCGCACGGACCGAGGCGCAGTCACCACCAACCACAGGTATCTCAACATCTTGCATTAGCTGAAGAGTACTGACGCCTGGCTGGGTCCGTTCTCCCGGCGGGTTGGCCTTTTAACACCAGCGTGCCCAGCCGAAGGCACCTGCCTCAGGAAGAGGGCGAGTACTACATGGGTGTAAGGGCACAGGCTTAAATTCACTTCTGGGCATACGTGGCTGTAACGGTTCGGACAAGACCCCGGTAGCACGAAGCCGAGGACCAGGTAACCTTCGTATTTGGCCTTTACACTTGCTTCCCCGGCAGGGAGGCCGCAGCAGGCGGGGCGGGGGCAAGGCCCGGCGGGCACCCGGGCGCCCCAAGCAGCCCG
>WEKW01008690.1:12388-33610 GCA_013389905.1 Sula dactylatra
CAGCCCCGCGCCACACGGCGTGCGGCGCAGCCCCTGACAGGGCTGCGGGCCGGGGCGTTGCAGCCAGCGGCCGGCGGAGCCGTCGGGGTGTCTGAGGCTTCCGCAGCGAGGGCTTGAGGGGGAAGATGAGAAGCACAATGGTGGCCGCTTTTAGCGATGAGTTTGTGCCTTTAAAAAGGGCTTCCCCATGTGTGGGCAAGAGACCTTCTCTCCTGTGTCGGTAAACGGTCCCTGGGACCACGCTCCAGCAGCAGGTGTTCAGGTGATGGAGGAATCGGCAAATTCAGTGTCCCACCGGAAACTCGGGCAGAATAGTTACTGAAATTCCTGTTGGCATCGTGGTCAGCCTAGCAAAATGCGGCAGTTGGGTTATTCCACACCTCAGTTACCTACGGCTTACATTTTTTTTACCTCTGTTTGTGCAATTCAGCATCAAGGGTTTAAAGTATCTCCATTTTATATTGTGTCAACAACCTAACATTTTTTCTCAGGCATTGTATAGATAATGAGAAGGACCTTGCCACGTGAAACATTGCATAATAAATGCTAGCAATCAAAAGGTCAAAGAGATGCTTTTGATATGCTATAGTTGAATGCATATGGGCTAGTAGCTGCCTGGTTATTAAAAAGATGCTGGTTTTAAGGCAAAAATTGAAGAAGAGTCCAGCTGCTCATGAAAAACTTGTATACAAATTAGGAGGTCTATAGAAGGAATACAAAATGCTTTTTGGAGAGTGTCACTAAAAGTTTGATACTGGTAAAAATTACTATCTGTGCATCCTTCTGGTTTGCCTGTGCAAGCATTGAGATGTATGTGAAGTATACTGCAATGGCAGAGGAGTAATTTCTTTTATTTATGAGTCTCTAGTATATTTAACTGACCAGCCTTTCTTTCATTATTAGTGGCATGAGGCAAGGTTGACCACTTCCAGAAACAAAACATGGAATAAAAAACTGTGAGAAAGTACCACACATTCAAAAACCTGAGAACATGATTCTCCAGAAATTAAGAGAAATTAAAAACAAGGAGATGTAGTAAGACCTGAAAGTCAGGATTTAACAAATAGAATCCAGAGTTTTCAAAGAGCTTACTCTCTTTTCACGCCAGCCTCTTCAACATTTTAGACTGGCAGGTGGTATGGAAAACTAATCATTTTGTGCAGTAGCCTCTTACACAAGGCTGCAAAAATTCTTCTAAATATAGCACTTTCTCTGTTATCTTGCATTCTTACGTCCTGTCCAGTGGAAAAGTGGTAATGGAAAGTGGTATGAGTTTCAAGTCCACAGTTTTTTTTCCCAAATTTACATTATTTTCCCCACAAGAAAATTCAGTCCCTTTCTTTGAAAATGCACTGTTTCAACTTGAGGCCACACTAAGAGCTAAGTTCTTCGTGTTGATACGTTCACAGAAATTAGTAGAGCGTGATGTAGGCAAAATCTTCCACACGAATGCTTTTGGTCTCACTGATCTAGAGCATTTCTGTTGTACAGCATTAAGTGTCTTTATGCTTTTTTTTTTTTAAACCACAAAGTGGATATTACATTTTTTTCTATAACTTTATTGCACTTCAGAAAATGTACGCGATTTGAGAATTTTAATTGAACAGGGCTGTGAAAGTGCGACGTATCAATTTATCTGTAGTTGTTTTATTAAGGGTTTCTGGACTATGCCACGTCTGCATTGAATGTAAGAGTGTGTTAAAAAAACAGATACCAGCCAATCTGTGAAAAGTTGTTATGTACATGCAATGGGACAATACAAGAAAACACATGATACGAAAAGGAGGTTTCAGCATGAGAACCAAAAAGGAGAATGGATGCTTAAAACAGTAAGCTCAATTTAAAAAAAAAAAAAATTGAGGTTAGGAGTTTTTGCTGCCCTTAAACTCTTGGCTACTGGTATTTATAAATGCCCTGCAGAATCAGAACTGTGAAGATTTCTTTTATTTAAGATTAAGATCTTTGAACTTAAAGGTCAGCTCTGTATTGTTGTTTTAATTTGATCGTTTTCAGAGACAGGATACTAGGCTAGACAGAACTTTGCTTTGAAGTAGTTTTTCTGTTCTTTCATGAAGACAGTAAATACAAAAAGAAAAGTCCAACAACTATGTTAACTCGGGTAAGTTGTCCTCTCCTGCTTCTCCTTCCAGTAACGGGCCTGGAAAGCAGAAACAGGATTTTTCTGCAAGTCTTATTTTCATGTGTGACAGACAAGAATGAAGAATGCTAAGAACTGCGAGAGAGTAAGAGACATCTTGGGAAATAAATACAAAGGAAAAGATGGATAGAACAACTTTGTTATGGAGATTTGAGGTGCTGAAATAGTTTTCAAGTGAGGGAATAAGCAGTTGTGTGTCTGCTAATAGTCTCATGCTGTTTGGGGCTATTAGAAAGTATTGGAAATGAGAAAGCATCAGAGAAAGTGTTTTCTTGACAGATAAGTAAACAAGACTGGCATTATGTGGAGCAGGAATGGCATCAGTAGGACAGTACCAAGGACTTTAAACTAAGGTAAACAGCTGTGGCTGACTTGGGAATCAGTGCAGTGATCCCAGGCAGTGGTAGAGTGGCTGACTCAGTGACACAAGAAAATTATTTTCTTGTAGCAGTTTGTGTGAATATAAGCAGAACAATTATCACGACCATAAGGGAGGAGGTTACTGTGTTAGAGATGTGAAAGAGCCCTTATCAAGAATTTTAGTAGCATAGGTAAAAAAGCTAAACACTTTGTAAATACATGTTCGCATGCTTTTATATGCAGTCTAGATGTAAATTAGATCATCAGCCTATACAGGGAGGAAAGATAGATTTACTTCATTCATGTGGAAGCGCCTGTTACGTGAACTCCACCTGTAGGAGCATCCAGCAGTATAAAAATATGGTTTTATTAAAAAAAGAAAAAAAAAAGTTAAGAGTGAGTCCCCCTTAAACAGGAGGTCTAACTTGCATCTTGTCCCAGGAGAGAGTTTTGAAAGTATCTGGAGTATGTAATTTGTCTGTAGTCAAATCTTTTTTAATATGAATCTTGTACAAGTTCTGCACCCTGTCAAGAAGTTATGCTGAAATGTGTGGGCTTTTGCAGTGTAGCACTTCAATACAAGTTAGTACCGTATGCTTCATTTAACTGGCATACTTATCCAGAAAACTCACTTAATTGGGACATTTCCTGGGGCATTGATGTAAGACCAGTAGTACTTAATACACACAACTGTTACTTAACTGGGCCTTAATGGGACAGTGGCTACTGCTTAATAGTATCTGCCCCTGGTTATTCAGTGCTGCTTATGTCATCTGTCTGTTACAGTCTCTTGGAACTTGTCTATTCAAGGAAAATTTTCCCTGCAGTTAATTCCCTGACAGTAAAATGTTGGGTGCTCTAGTGAAAATAGACTGGTGATGGTGGTCACAATTTCTGCACTGATTATTACAGTGGAGAAAATCCAGTGACTTCCCATATAGTCTTGAAGGATGCTTGAGATAATGTTTTTGTTATAAAATTAAAAATAAAAATACAGTCATAAGTAGTGTTGGATTGCAGTCATTTCTGTGTTTCTAAGATGCATATTATCATTTGATTAGTTAATCGCCCATTTTCAAAAGCGTGAACATGTTTTCACACTTCAACAAAGACAGTGTTAACAATGAAACTATAGATAGCAATAGAGATTAATTATCTATCGCACAAACCTCAGCACCTTGTTCTTACCAGATAAAGACAGCCTATCTGTCTGCATACAGGTGTGATTTTAATTTTTTTTAAACTCCAAACAATAGCCTTGGTCAAATGAGTTCAAAGGAATATTTTCAAATGGCACCTCTTCAACATGTTCGCTGTTGACATTTTTGATCTTGTTTCATGAAATATCACTTCCAGTAAAAGGCTGTGATTTTTTGCTAAGCTTACCCATGTTAAATACATTCACTCATAAGTGAGAGATGTGGAAGAGCTTTAAATGAGAATTAACATCTAGAATCAAAGAAACATCTCCTTCTCAAGGGAGCATATTTTTACTGAGGCCACTATAAAGTTCTTCAGGGCCTTATTTGGAATTGCATCTGAGATTTTCACTGACTGGAGACATGTCTTCCAGAAGAGGGGAAAAAAAAAAAGATGAAGGAGGTTTGTAGTGTCTTTTGTTGTGCAAGTTGCAACATTTTATAGTTGTTCCCCCATACAAAATTAAACCCATCCATATGTCTGTTTTCTAACGGCTTAAGGGTCAGAGGTCTTTACAGCAGAATCTGCTATTGTAGGAAGAGGAAGCATGCTGAACTATTTCTGTCCTGTCCTATTAATCTATAATTCTGCTTGTTCTAATGAGCAGATACTAGTAGCTTTCAGACCTCTGAACTGCAGCCTGCCAAGTCTCACATAACTAACGTGAGACTTCTGTGGTATCTTCACAGCACGAGCACTAGCGCTGTGTCGCCTTGACCTCTCTCTTGCTCTAGAAGAGCTGCAGCTGGCATGTTGCTAAGCGGCACACTCTATGGTGGCAGTGCCTATGTCGAGTCCTGTGGCCTGTCTTTTACCACTTCACCAAGGATGAAACCTTTCCCTTTGTGGGCCAGGCCTTTCCACTCATGTTTCAGGGGAGTTGGAAGCATCCGATCATGGTGACTACCATAATTTGTTTGTTGTCTTTCTAGCAAGAAGTCACTGAAGTAGTATCTAGGGAGCTGGCCATCTGCTCAACTAAAAAAAATGCATCAAATAATAATTACATTTGCCAGTCACTACTAGATCTGATTGGCAGAGTGAAAAAACACTTCAGTTCCCTTCCTCTTTCAAAGTCTGCACACAGCAGCACAATCTTTCACTGGCTTTTGTTTCCTTAAAACTTCCTCTTTTATCTCAACAGATTCAGGTGTACCCCGAAGCTATAAACTATGTACCGGATGTAGATGGCTTGATCAGCATCAAGATTTTCAAATAATAGTAGTTCAGTAACGTAAAAGGAAGGGGACGTCCACCACCAAAACAAACCAGTCTATAAACTTTCATCATTTGCTTACAAGAGCAATTACTTTTCAGGCAATGGTCAGAATGTTTTCTTGTCTGAATACATTCACAGAAATCGTAGGGTGGCTCTCACTTGCATTGAAGGCTTTATTTGGAAACTTATTTCAGCCATTACTGCAGCTTTGGATTTTCGTTTTCCCTCCTGCCTCTGCATGCAGTCACAAGTTTTCTTTCTGTTTATGATTTTCTTTAAAAAGCTACTTAGCTGTTCCTTTGTCCTTTCCCATTTTTTTAAATGCCATGCAGAGAAGGACTAGTCCCTGATCATAAATGTTTTGAAAGGAAATGGTTCAGTGTGGCTGCTAGGCTACAGTAACCACTGTGTGGTGCAGTCCTCTGGGCATGTGAGCTGGCACTAGAGCCATCCCGCTGTCTTTCCATTAGTACTAGCCTGGACATTTCCTAATCACTCTTCGGTGTGGTTTTAATTTGTTTGATTTTTTTGTGCCACAGTAGAAACGTCTCTATGGAGGCAAGGTCTGAAGTTCTACGGTACTTTCCAATCAATTCCTTAACGTAGGTAGGTGTTACAGCTCCATCCCTGGTGTCAGGAGTTATTACAAGTACAGAAAAAGAAGCAGAGTTAGACCATTAGTAACTGAAACATGCGGTGTAGTCAGTCCTGTTTGAACACTAGTCTTGTTTGTACATACTCTTTTTATGTAGTAAATCCCTGCTTAGAGATACAAATCCTCTTAACTGCTGGTTGATTCTCTTAAGAATCATTGTCTGTTTCTTTAGTTCCAGCAATGTTTGCTTTTTATAGGACACGCCACCCTGTAATGTAGGATCACCATTCTGCCTTGAGGTTCAACTGTAGGAGTTGCTTTTTTTGTCTCTAAACCTCTAAAAGCCTTATAGATAGGGAAACAACAGTACAAAGAGCTTAAGCAGTTTGCCTGGCTTTGTGGAAGAATACCAGTGGTAGAGTAGAGATCTGAAGATCAAGCTCCTCAATTTATAGTCCTCTGAGGTGACATAAGATTGTAATGCTACTCATATTTCAGGAAATTAGGTCTAAGTACAATCCATACTTTTGCACTTGCATCGGTGTCATTGGAAAGGGTAAGATGTGAGTCATCAGGGCAAAAGATAAAGGTGATGAAACAAAAGCTACCTATTAATGTATGTAAAGAAGGATGCAGAAATCAATGAGAAGAAAGTGTCATTGCTGAATGTGATCCTGATACTGTCTAAGAAAATCTTTCTGTCAGCAGATGGCTTCTTTTTTCATGCATCAAATTGTCAATATTTAGCTAATAGTAAATCCTCATACCTATCTGTACCCAAATTTGCAATAGGATAGTGTTATATAATTATCTATGATGTCATATTCGCTTACCTCCTTAGTTTACATTGTTGAGAAGCCTGTGGTTGGTTGTGTTCTTCTCCATAAAATATAAAACCAATATGAGATACTGGGATTTATATTACTTAAAACTTACAATAATGAAATATATATATTCACTATGCTTTCACTTGTTTCAAATTCAAACTTGACACTTAAAGACTGATAAACAGGATGTGAGTAGAGGAAGATGCTTTTCCTACCATGACAGATATGATCAAAATGTGGTTTTTTTAATAAAAGCTTTTCTCCCCCTCTTTAGTTTTTGGGTGTATGAGAGTGATGCAACAATAATAATGCTGAACACTTAGCTTCTCTGGTCTGGAAGATTCAATCTTTAATGACTTTAAATTTTACACTACTCTGCTAAGGAGCCTCAGCTGACCAGCACTGATCCTGTGGTTTTACTTACTGAGATATTGATGTTATCAAGAGGCACTATTGGTAGTCATAAAACTCCATAACCTAAAGTTCAGTAAGGGGGAAAAAAGTCTTACATGCTTCTTTGTGTTAATCCGTTGCTTTGGTAATAAACTTCTTACAGCCTAGTATGTTATCTATGTTGTGCAGTTAAGCACTTGCCTGTTTGTAAGTACCATAAGTATTTCCTGGCAATATGATTCTGGGACGTTCATAATTATCTACTTTAATAGGATATTTACATCCTTAAGTAACACAGGTTTTGAGCAACTCCAGTTCTGATGGCTGGTTGGTGGAGTGTGGGAAGGGTTAGTTGCTGTTGATGTGGCAAACCATAGTATGGCTTGTAGAATCCTGGGATATTTTTCAGATTGATTAATGTGACATGTAATCCATAGAATCCAAATGAAACTCAAAAGATTTATCCCATTGATTCCAGTTGTGTTTAGAAGGTCACAGGAGCCTGAGGACTTCTACATTCACATTCTTTGCTGTAAAGCATTTAATTAACCATCTCCTTTGCTTTCCAACCAATGTTCAACCTTTACTCACAACTGAAAAGTATATGAGGATATGTAATGTCATGAAGCTGGATACAGAAATAGATACTCAATGGAAACCCTTGTGTCCTGGTTTCGGCTGAGATGGAGTTAAGTTTCTTTCTAGTAGCTGGTATAGTGTGTTTTGGATTTAGGATGAGAATAATGTTGATAACACACTGATGTTTTAGTTGTCGTTGGGCAGTGCTTACGCTAAGTCAAGGACTCTTCAGCTTCTCATACTGCCCTGCCAGCGATGAGGCTGGAGGTGCACAAGAAGCTGGGAGGGGGCACAGCTGGGACAGCTGACCCAAACTGGCCAAAGGGATATTCCATACCATAGGATGTCATGCCGAACAAAAAAACTGGGGGCAGTTGCCCAAAGGGCGTGGCTGCTGCTCAGGAACTGGCTGGACATTGCATTGTGCATCACTTGCTTTGTATACTCTTTTATCATTATTGTCCCTTTCTTTTCTGTCCTATTAAATTGTCTTTATCTCAACCCACAAGTTTCAGCTTTTTTTTCTGGTTCTCTCCCTCATCCCATTGCAGGAGAGTGAGTGAACGGCTGTGTGGTGTTCAGCTGCCTGCTGGGTTAAACCACAACACTTTGGCAAAACTAGTAAAACAAATCTTCTAAGGTCTTGGAAGTGCTAGACATTTCTGAAATTTCAGTGACAATGGTAACAATTTTAAGTTAGAGCAAACTGAAACTGGGAGCTGAATACAGATACTATGGCTCAGGATTTCATAGTCAATCTCTTTGCTCTCCAGTTAAGTAAATGTTTAAGGTGTGGCCTATATTTCCTGACTTCTCCTAACAAGCTGCAATTTGGGATCATGTCTTTTACATAAATATTTATATTATTTACTTATTTCTGGCATTAGTCTGATCATTGTGCATTATTAACGTCAGCATCAGGGATTGGGGTCTGTTTCTTCAGACATTATCTGCATATCTGTTCCAAAAAATCACATCGTATAAAATTGAAATGACAGAACAGGCAGAATTTAATAAGGACAAAGAGAGCAAGAAGACATTACGAATGTCATATTTGGTAGGAACACATCTACTGCATATCTGTTACCATTACACATATGTGATGTAAGTGGAATGTAGTATATGTATTATATATGAAGGTATTTAATTCTCTTTCCTACCTATCCTATGGAGTTAGGAAGGAGCATAGCACCAAAGAAGACATGATTGAACAGTGATGTGTAAAAGAAAGTGTAACTAAGGTTTAACTTTCTGTCATGTTTTTACATAACTAGGGCTAAGTGTTAACTCAGAAAAGCAGGGATTTTTGGTCAGGCTATTTTGAATTCATTGTTTCTTGGAGTTTTTTTACCCCACTTTTTATAACACCTTTTATTTAATTTCAGTGACTAATTCACATTTTAGAGAAAAGAATAGTCAGTGCTCTAAGCTTTCAGTAAGGTTCATAGCATCTCTGAGATTTCCCAGAACTCCTACAGCAAAATTATGGGAGAGCAAATTTGATACTTCTGGTAAGTCAGAGGCTTGAAACTAATAGAAAATTATTCTTCTAAAAATTAACAATTACATAAATTAGCACAGAGAAGTAGAAAAGCATAGAAAACAATTAAAACACCCATCCTCCCACTCCTTCTGTGTTTTACTCTGAATGGGAATTTGGAAATGTAACTAAATCCACTGCAGAGGATAAATCAACTTTTTTTTCCTGAGCATTGTGTTCTATGACACAAACATGTAAATCTCCCTCAGTATCGTAATTTGTATTCAGTTAAGTACCAAAAAGTTGATTGCAGAGTGTGATGAATCAATTCCCATGCTGGGATAAGCCGCAGAAAGGGGAAGCTGAAGTTTGAATTTCATCATTGTCTGATACAGAACAGCAGATTATGAGTAACAGCAAGATTTTAACCCCTGTGTTCTAAAGAGCGTTGCATTTGGAATTTCAGAATAACTTTTTCACTTGGCTATGCTATATACTGTTGCTAGCATCTACAGAAATAAAAGTTCTGTTTGTTCTGAGGGTCCTTTCTCCCTGTTTAGAAAAGAAGGTTTTAAGATGTGAAAAATTGCATAGCTTGATATCCTCAGCTTGGAAATCTTAGCAAAATAGAGACAGCCAAGTTAGCTGGAGAAATCACAGCACCTTTAGAGAGTCACTTTGTGTGTGTGTGTTTTTATTGGGTTCTTAACAAGTGCTTCGTACACTTTCTTGTTATGCCTCTTGATTTTTCAATCCATAAATATATACTGTAAGTATCTATCTTAATGTTACATCTTTTCTTCCATTGCTATTTCATGCATAGAAAAATATTTATTATTCTTTTGCTCTCTGTTACAAGTGTGACAGCTTGGCCTTGCATAAGGATTGCTTTTTGTCAATTTTAGCAGGACAAGAAGCTGTAGGTTGCAAAACTTTATCTACCATCTCTGGCAAATGGGATTCTTGTTATGGTTCCCATTTTGAACCCTTGGCATGCCAGTTATGCTGTCACCTGGTATGCTCCGGTTCAGTAATATCATTCCATTTTTTACCACGGTTCATCTCCAAATTTGTCGTATTAATTGTCTTTCCTGCCATCCTTTGGTGTCTATGAAAGTTTTTGTTTACTTTTTTAAATATAAAGATTTGTTTGGTGAGTAGCAGCAGTACCAGTTTTGACAGATGTACTACTGCAAATCAGGTGTGTGGCTGAACTGGAGTTTCTGCAGATGTACTTTCACAGTCCTATTCATGTGCTTCTTGCTTAGCCATTTACACATTAACTTGCTTTTTACCATAAAAAACAATGCCCAGCCTGGAATGTCAAGTCATTAAAAGTACTGGATATGCATGAATGCTATAATTTTGAAGTTTTGAAATG
Organism: Sula dactylatra; assembly: GCA_013389905.1. Taxonomy (NCBI): domain Eukaryota; kingdom Metazoa; phylum Chordata; class Aves; order Suliformes; family Sulidae; genus Sula; species Sula dactylatra. The sequence continues at coordinate 22,581 of WEKW01008690.1, forward strand.
CATTTGCACTTTTACAACAGTGACGGTAGCTGTTAATACTGTAACCAAAAGCAAATAAATACCTTTGTAATTCACTCTCATATTCTTGGAACTGACGTGAAATTAAGTGTTGTTAGTCAAAAAATTAGGAGAAATTTTGAATTTAATTTTTTTTTAAGCTCATGTATGGTTTACACAAGCAGGAATATATGTTAATTAAAAAAATTGAAGTAGTTTGCTGTATCTTTAAGCTTCTAGAATAGTGTGATGTTTAAGAATGTCTCACATTGATTTCAGTTGTAGATTTCATTGTGGAAGACAGACCTACTCACGCGTATGAGACTTAGAATATAATCCTAATTAGGAGCATCCAGCATAAGTGCAAGCAAAGGACCTCTGGGAAGGTATAACCAGTTGTGGTGGCAGCTTAAGGTCCATTCGTGTCCTTATCACGTCTTCAGCAAAGATAAAGGATTGTCCAAAGAAAATATTGTGGTACCTAGCTTTATATAATTATAAGATCGTTCTGAGCAATTTAGCATTAAACTAAAATGACTGTCCAGATGATGATTAGGACATCTGTCTATTGAACACAATTTGTATTGAATTCTGTCTTACGTAGCCCAAATTCTGCCTGAACTAAAGCTTAGCTAGAACATGACAAATGCACAGACATAATTCTTTTGATATCAGGGGGTCATATGTTGGCCATTTTATTGACTTTCTATTCATCAAGGCATGTTCTGCTTTGAATCTAAAGAATTCAAAATGCCTACTTCAGCATAACTTTTTTCCTCATGATTTCATTCCATTGGTATAGCGAAAACCCCATAGTGTACCACTGTCTGCAAATTCTGAGTAGCAACCAGGTTAGGCCCTTGCAGGCTTCCAGCTGAGGACCTCTGGTTCCTTGACAGGGGTGACACTCAGTCTCCAGGGTCAAGGCCATCGAAGGCACCTTAGGGAGACCTCCTGACGGTGGTGAGCCAATGCTAGGAGGATGAGAAGCAGCTGCAGCGAGAGCTGCTCGCCAGCCTGCCTGCTGGAGGTATGGGGCTATGGCAGCGCAGAGCCAGGGTGGCAGAAAGCGGCTGAATCTCAGCAGCGCGGTTCTTGCCAGGTTAGGGAATGTGTAATGGAGCAGCTGTTGGATATGCAGTGACAGTTACCACTACGACCATGGCTTTGCTGGCTGACAGCATGTCTCCCAAAGGGGGGTAAAGCATGGGCTACTCTAATCAGATGTTCATTCGGAGAAAAATGAACTTTCTGTCATTCAAGTCCTTGTGGATACTGAAAAGAGAACAAAAGAATACAGTCATTAAAAGAAAGTCACTGGTTACTGACCTACCTGTCAATAAGCATTAAAGAAATATGATGCTACTGCTGAGGAACTATCAGATTTGCTTTAAAGAGCAATGGTAATGTCAGATACAGTCAGAATCAGTGTTGATTTGTAAAAATCGTGTTACAAACCAACATCATGAAACCAAGAGACGCTTTTGATTTTATTGTGAAGGAAAAATCCTCCACGACAGATACTTGCATTAACAAGGGAGAAAATCTGCTGCTGAATTTGGGAGAGAACAGAGAGGGGAAAAAGGTAGTTTTTCATTCCAGGCACAGTCTGGACATAGTATATTCCTCACAGTTCACAACAACAATTAGGCTCTGGAAATTGGCAATAAACCATACGGAAGGATGAACATATTGTCCGAATAGTTGTTTTTTTGAAGAAGTGCGTTCAGTCTGACTCAGGGAGGAGCTGGAGTCTACAGTGAAGGGAGAGTAGCAAGCACTAACATACTTCTAATGCATTGGAGTCAGAAGCTGTGCTACTGTAAAACAACAGTTTTTATAGGAAGCATCTGCAAGACGCTCCTCAGAAGATGATGTGCACCTACCAGTTCCATTTCTGCAGACTTAAATTCATATCCTGTTTCAGAAAAGAGAAAGAGCTTTGTGGTCTCACTTCAGCTTTTACTGTGTTTGATATACATCAGAAATACCCTCCTAGCTTTTCACACACTATCAGTCAGAAGGCTACTGTAATTCTGTAAGTGCTGTGCTGTTCTGACAAAGTGATTTTGCCATAAACTCTTCTTAGCACTTTTTCATTCAGTTTCTCTTTCCTCAGTCATTTACTTCAGACCACTTCTGACTTCTGCGGTAAAAAAAAATCCAACTTGTAGTGTATATAAACATGAATGATACTTGCTTAAAACAAGTGGGTTTTTTACTTCTGTCCATTCTGTATTCATGTATGAAGCTGCTACATTTTTCTTGTATTTGGGTGGTTAGTCGGAAGGCCATATAGACATGTGGGCCTTTGGGAGAGATTCTTCCTGCTTTTCATTTGAAAGCAGGTCACTGCTCTTATTGATTTCTGGACTACCAGATATTGTATGTGTCAATGTCAAGTTTTAGGTCTCCTCTTGTGTTGGTATTGGTGATGAAGAATCCAGTATATGGGTTGTATGGGGGCACACCTAGGTCATTTTACCATTAAAATGACAAGAGAACCAGAAATGCTCTGCTGTTTCCAGCTAACAAATCTCAACGTTATTCAAATATATTTAGAAAGTTCATTTGTATAATTGTTTTGTTTTCTTTTTATTTTCTTTTGGCATTTCCAGCAAGAACTCAACAAAGGACTTCTTTTTTCTTTTACTATTTTATAAGAACCAGGCTCATTCCTGGAATGTTAGTATTAGAGTTACATCTTACAGAAAAAAATTGAGATTAAGAGGAAGTGAGTTATTTTCTTGCAAAAATGATGAATGATGACAAAAATGTCCATGGGGAAATACGTGAAACTATTAAGGTGTGTAGGAATTAAATGGTGTTTTATTTAAGATTTGTGTAATCTGAAATACAGAAAACTTTAAAGAATGTTGCCAAACTTTTAGGTAGAAATGTATGAATGTCTGTCCAGATATTACTGTAAATGTTAAAATTAATTCTGACCCACATTTGAAAGGAAAGATCTTATATTTTTCATATTGAAATTGTTGATATTTTAGTATTACCAGGAAAATTTCCTGATAAAGCCTATAAAACTGAATGCCGTTTTGGCTGGGAAAACTACCTTCTGCCTGTCAAGTAGCACAGGGTTGCAACATCCAGAAATGCAGACCAACAGCAGTCTCTTTGAGGAGGCGATCTCAGAAGATTCAGATCCCTTAAAACTGCTCAAACCTTCCCATGAAATTTAGGAATACAAATCACACAACAAAGTGGATAGGTTTATTAATGGCACTTTTTTTTTGTCCCCTCTTCACTTCCACTGTCTGGAGACTGCAGCAGAAACTGTGTGACCAGATAATTGACTTTCAAATAAGTTCTTAAATTAACCTTCTGTCCTTGAAAACATAAGCAAAACTAAGAAAACCTTAAGCAACCCCAAACATTTCCAGATGTACGCATGCATTTGGTGGGACACGCATGTATTATTTCTTTGAAGCATAAATTAGTATATTGCGAAAGGAAAAAGTAAACCTAATACATGTATGTATAAATTTAAAAAGAAATCCTTGTAGCAATCTGGGAAGTGGTGATTCAGCTGACAGTGTTTTTGTCTGAACTCTGCATATGAGGTGCAGTGTGTTGAATTTCCAGTCTGAAGCTCAGGCAGAAAAGAAACTACTTCAACAATTACATTCAGGTATGGAGAGAGAAATGAACACGTTCTTACTGACTTACAGAGCCTGGCTTTGAATTGGCTGGTTTTGGACTATAGGAGCAAACTTTCTCTGCTTGTGCCATATCAGTTTATCTTGGCCCAGAGTTCCCTTTTTCCAGTAGAAGTGGGACAAAGTTACCAATGAGGTACTCTGTAAGCCATCTTTATGTGGCTGAATTGATTTTTTTGTCATGTTAAGGCACCTTTCTGGACTGCTTGGCAAGGAGCTCTGACAACATCATTGCTTTAAAACATCCAACAGCAGGGTAAATGCTGCCTACCTTTAGCAGCTGTCTTCTTTAGCTTCTTTCATACCCTCTTAAGCAGGGTCAGACTTTATGTGCCTCATGCCTGTGACATACAGTACCCAGTGGTCTAGACCTCTTCACAGTCACAGGCTTTGAAAACTGTCCCTAAATACTCACTGAGCTTGATCTGTGCAGCTGTCCTAAGGCAAGTAGCTTAAGAGCAGATGTGATTATTTCAGTTTTCTGAAAATCTGAATTGGAACATTCCGGGCAGTTTTTTAACATAGTGTGATTTTATGCTATATTATCTTTTAACAATAGCTGCCCATTTTTGTAATGTCATCTTTCTGATGCACCTGTTCCATATTTGCCAAGGGAATGTCCTTCTTCAGAAGGAAATAAAAATGGCCCTATGAAGATGGGTTCTGTAATCCTCTTAAAATTGTGAGTCCAGAGGACAAGAAAGAGAGAAACAGAGGAGGCATGTTCAGCAAGGAACGAAGAAGAGCAATAAATTACTTATAATTTCACCAGGCCATCACACAGCTCTTGACATAACTAAAGGGCTATTACCAATCACTTTGAAGAAACCATGTGGAACCTATACCCTGGCAGTTATTACAGTGGCCAGACAGCTCTGGTTTTTGGTGTGGGAGCACAGATTTTTCCACCCATCCCACTCCAGCAAGGCAGTTTATTAGGCCTTCTACTTAGCTGGAGGGGAGAACAAAGATAATTGCTGTCCTGATCCAAGCATTAGCATTCAGTTGTTTTTGTAGGCTGTTAAATGTCTCCTGGAAGTGTTTCTGTTTATTGCTGAAATGTCTTATTTTGTGAAAGCAATGATATGTTTAGTTTGTTTTGCAAAAAGCCCTCTGAAACCCAAAATCTAGTATCCCCCACTAGATTTGTAAAATTTACCAGCAATTAATTGAAACTAGAGCATGCCGTGGCCAGTGTATTGGTGAAGTTGCAAAAACTAATATTAAGTGATGTGTTGCTTGACTGTGGCATGCTGTCAGTGCTTTTAAGACCTCCCCTTCACAATTCAGCACCTCAATATGCTCTGGCAGAATGACCAGGCAACCACTCCATTTGTCCTGACAGCGTGTACCACTCTCCTCCTGTAGCTTCACAGATGCTCTAAACCCAACATGCATCAAGAACAACAGGAGTATTTGTTCTAAATGCTATGTCAGTCCACCAAACAAATATGCAATCTGAAGTCACAGAATGGAGAGAAGTGATTTTAGGACTTTCTCCTTCACTGACAAGAGGGCTAGTAACCCACAGTGCTTTGGCAAAACATTCCAGGACACGGTGGACTGGCCTTGAGGAATAAGGGACACTGGAGAGAAGTACTCAGATATAGGTTCTAGTTTTTGCTCTCAAGCCTCTTAATGTAAATTAAGAACATGCTGTATTGGTAAGGAGAGTGAACATTTCATGCACTCCAGTGAGTTTAGATCATGGCTGTCTGTCAGCATAAGTGGACTGATAATTTTTTTCTGATTAACCCTGTTATGGTGATAGTTTCAGTATGACTCATTATTACTCACTGACAAACTTAAGGTGATGGAAATCTTCAGGGTTATGAGAGATGTTATGTCATTTTATCAGTCCTTTTGTGTTTGCAATGTATACTATAACTTAAAACTACTAAATTTTTAGTAATTTGAATTTTTTATAGTTAAATGGCCAAAGTATCTGGGCTTCCTGTCAAAGTTTAGTTACAAATTGCTACAAAAATGAGTAAGTTACATGAAGCTGATTAGCAAAGCTTGTGGAAAAAGCTTTTGGCAAGAGGGTATCTTAGGACATATTTTATGGGCTTGTCCAGGGGTAACATGTTTTTGGAAAACAGATAATTAGGAAACTTGTAAGACAGGCTATTTGTGTTGAGTAGCAGCACAGGAAAAAACAGTGTTTGATGAAAGGTGGCACAATTTTTCTTCTTACTAAGATTCCTTCTAATTGTATGAAGTATTTTGGGTTTGTATTGCCTCAAGATAAAAATGTAGGAGGGTGAGAGATTTTTCTTTGGTACAGGAGGAGAGAGGCAGAGAAAGAGGAAGAGAAGAATAGTGAAGATATTGACAGAAAATAGGATTTGGCTTCATAAAATCAATAATATATGAATCTCCTGATTTGAATAAGCACACAATATTTTCATAGGTTTACCATTTCAGATGTTTGCATTTGAATTATAGTAACTTTTAATATTTATCTGGTTATGTCTGGTCTTCTTTTTTGACATGAAATATTTGTGTTGTATGTGCTGTCTGAACTTTGGAAAGTATACCTGAAATACAGTGACAATGGTGGTTCTGTGAGGGTTGCTGATATTACGTAAGTTCTGTGCCCTTTGTGTAAGATCATTTCTCGTCTCATTTTTTGAATATTTGCCTGTTTTCATAAAATACTGAATAGCCTGTGCCAAATTCTGGTCTTCAGTGCAACAATAGCACCCTGCTTTGGGACCACCGATTAGTCTTGCAGTATGAAGCAGAATTTATTGCTGCATGTTTGCGCTTCTGTTGCTGTTCCTTTATATTCTCCATGATTTGTTTGGCAGCACGTTAGGAAGAAGCCTTATCTAGTGGTTCATTTAAAAGAACAATGTACTTGAGTTTGAGGAAATAACTACTGCTTCTAATTTGAAGATCCTCACAGTCCCAAGATGAGTCCCCAACACTTGATTGCCTTACACAGGAATGCCCAGTGGAAGAAGAATCTGTGCTACAGGTAGTTACCACATCAGAAATAATTCAAAACTGCAAGAAAGAGAAAAATAAAAATTACTGAAGCTCCAGACAAATTGGCAGGCTGGGTTGTGTAAATAAAATGGCCAGCTAATTGTATTCCCTGGTGAATCCAGTCCAAATGGACCAGACGGGTTGAGTGCATAATAGAACACGTGCACTACAGTTTGAAAATCTCTGGGAATACTGAGCTGTCTTGTGCCACCCCTGATGGAGCTGAAATTGTAGTGAACAGAATGCTGGAACCATGTTGTATTATCAGAGGACGTGGAACCATTTATTTGAACTAAACACTTAGTGCTGTCATGCTGGTGTGACAGAAAATGGCACTAAAGCACAGCTGAGTGGCTATTTTTGTCTGGATAAATACTCCAGTTTGTCAAGCTCTGTCTTCAGATCTCCTAAAGCACAAAGGTAGAGTTCAAAATTACACATCAACAACTTTACATATATTAGCTCAGGAAGAAGTATCACCACCTTTTTTACCCTTTTTTTTTATTTATTTTTTTCCCTGTCTGCAGTTCCAAAAGCCTCATAAATTAAAGTAATGGGTGTCAGGTTATTCAAAGAAGATACTTAAGCCTATGTTTCATATTGTATTCCATAAAAGCAAATTATGTATAAATTTACTTTTACTTTATTTCAGTTCATCAGTTTATGGCCTTGCTGGTGGTGGATGTAGTCTCCAGTTTAAAAAGCTGTAAGAGATGGTCTGCACTGTGTAAGTATGACAATAGTTCCCACTGATGCAATTACCCGTACTGCACTGGAGCACTTAGGGTATTTGCTTTTGTGTCCCAAAACTAACAGCAAAATATAAAAAAGATAGAGGTTACAGATAAAAAGATTATAGTCTTACTGGCTGAGCAACCAGGCTTAGGATATAAGTGGGAGTTCAAGTTTTCTGATCTTGAACTAAAAGTCTAAATTTAATATTTGCTTAATAATTCTGTGGGGGCCTTTTGTCATTAAACTTAGCTAAAGTTGGAGTTGAGGTGGATCAGGGGAAAATCATAAATTTAAGGTTCATGATTCCTCTGAAGCATTTTTTGCAAGCGTGTAAAGATGGACCATTATCCCACAACCTGTCCCTGGCACCTTGCAGCTGGGGAATGCTCTGTAGCAAGCTGAAGAGGATCACTGTGAGGCTGTTGTCTAGTGTTGGGGTGAAAAGCAGATAAGGAGCAGAGAGATGGTGAAGAAGTACATCAAGCAAATCCCAAGGCACCCCAGGGGCATAGCTGTCAGGATACAAAGCTGAAGAGCCCTCAGTATATGGGCTACCCGTACGGAAGGACTGTGCTTCTGGCAGGAAATCTCCTGGTCGTCTGGCAGGACTGCTCGAGTGGAAGTTTTTTGTTTGATCAATAATCAGAACTATAATTTTAAACTGAGGTATACATAGAACTTAGAGAAAGGGCTCAATAATACCGCCTTGAGTATAGCTAATGGGTGTTCTTGCTAGGCTTGCGATTGAATGCTGCTGATGTTGCCTTGAAGGCAGGAGCACGGTACCCTGGGAGAGCAATGGGAAAAGATGAAAACAGTGTTTTGCCTCTCTGGTCCCCTAAAGGCAGCACTCTCAAACTTTCACAACTCTCTTCCTGCAAATCAAGGGAAAGTGGTTTGGTCAGTGAATAGTAGTTCTCTCTTCCTCTTTGTTTTCTTTATTTTCATTTGAACTCTTCTTTACCTGAAACTGCTCTGTGTCATGTAAATAGTGGTATCCAAGATGCCAAAGTGAGAGTTGAATATTGCTTTGAACATATGGCTTATTCAAAACCTTTTACCCGTACAATTTTAAGAAGTTTTATAACTCATTTTTAAACTCTTCATAATACTCGTACTGATTCACAAGTGTTTCTGAATTTTTAGGTCAAGGCATATTAAGAGGTAGAATATCTTCTAAAAAGTTTTGTTTCTGAATGAGGCATATATTGTACAGCCAGATTGTGCATGAATATCTGCGGGGAAATTTTGACCTCTAGTAAGACTTGAGCTGACTTCTGGGAAATCTCCTCCTGCTTGTTGTCTGGTAAAAGTATTGCCAGGCAGAAATTAAATAAAATAAATGTTTGAAATCGATAGATTTAATGTATTAACATATTATCAGGGACCTAGGATGGAAGGATTTTCTTTAGTTGTATTTCCCTGGTTTCACTGAAACAGGATTAATAGTTAAGGCCAAGATCTGCCAAGTATTTTTAAGTGCATTTGTTTAAATCCTCTAGTCCTAATTATGAGTTTTAAACTATGTTAGCTGGATATCTACCACAATTCTTGAATATAACTATTCAGTGCAACACTGTTGGCCATTCTAGTAGCTGGATAATGTACATACGCAGAGAAATACTGAGTTTTTACAGGGGTAGCATCATTTTTCTTCATGGCATTGCTCGTGGTGTTCCTGAAAAAAACCCAGGAAGCCAGGCCGAAGATAGGAAGGGAGCAAAGAGGAAGTGTGATGGAGAAGCAAAATAGTTTGCATCCATTTTAGTTGTCAGTATTTTTTGTTAAGAATTGGAAAGAAATTTTAAAAGTCATATGCATATTTGACATTAACAATGCCTGTTTTATAGTGATAAATACCTTGATATATTTACCTTCTCAGAAAAAGAACACTAAGATGAGGCTTGGTCCTCACCAACGGGCAGTAGAATACTGGGAGAAAATGTATGATGATTCATGCTGTATGCACATGTTAGAGGAATACATTGCAATATCCAGAGGCTAGAAATGAAAGCAAGACAAATGAAAATGAGCAGCATGGTCCAGTTTTTAACAAGCTAAATAATGGATTCAGTATCAGTCACTTTTCCAATCAAAATGTTTATTTTCTTGCTGCATATCCTGTAGCTCAAATAGGAACTGTAGTCTTCTTTGTTCAGTCAGCCACAGTAGTCAGAATGATTCCTTCAAAATATGTATATAAATACATTAAACTAGTGGAATGCATGTATAATCTTTAAGAGATTCATTACCCATCTAAATCAAGAGACCTTGACAGCACTGTTGGAAGCAGCAGTGGATCTGCAAGAATGCCTAACTCTGGAGAATATCTAATTGCACTCCTAACTCAAATATGTAATTTCTCACTTTTCTACATTTTACTCAGGCAAAATATTACTTCTTTAGTCCTTCGCATTTATCCAGATTAATACAAAAGTTATTTATAGTACAGTCATAGCAGAGGTTCCATTGTGCTGTGTGCACTGTTCTTGTCACAGTGTAAATATGCTTACAGTTAGGATGGCCTGATATACCCTTTAGCTTTGAGATATAGGAAGCCATACAGTTTGAAATTCTTCCTGGCTGGAGTCTGCTTTGAGGCTAACTTTTTTTAAAAAAGCAGCAAAACAAGTAAAATCCATCTGTTTTCTGGAAAAAAACTGGCAAAAAATACATTGTTTGCACTGTATATCTGTTTGCTTAACTGCTGCTTTGCTGAGAAATTCTGTTGACTTTATGTTTTCAAACTGCACTTCGCAATTTTCAGAGATTTTACTGTGTGCAAATCTGTTCAGGATTGATGGCATTTTAGTTGCTGCATGCGTCTAGGGAATGTATACTTTAAACAAATATGCCTTACCGGTTTACTTTTTCCTCCATGTTCTATTTACAGGAACCAGAAAGGTACTGAAATAAACTGGAATCCTTCTGCCTGTGGGATATAGTCATCCCTGGTTAAGCACACGGCTCCATTTGGTGCATGTCAGAAAACGCAATGCAGTTATTTGAGCAAATCAGAGTACAAGACCCTGATCAATTTAGCTTTGATTGATTCTTATGATCAGGTCAAAAGGGAGTGGTCTGAGACTGTACGTGCACTCTCTTTATACTCTCTGCACAACTAAAAAAGCAGATTCAAAGCCACTTATTTCCTTATGGATTTTTTTTCTCCTGACCTGTAGTTTGAATACCTATGTAATAACAACTTTGGTTTTCATTTATTCTGATAAAGCAGTTTGTTTATTTTTAAGGACAACCAAATGCTAATATTTTGAGGCAATTGACTTGTAAATATTTATTTAAGTTTTTGTTTCCACCTTTGAACAGGAAATAGGCTCCTCTGCTACTAGGCTGCATCTTGTAACACTGACAGATACCATGTCAGAATTGCTGTACATTCCTCAGAACAAACCCAAAGCACGTGTAAACTTCATTATGTATTGTGCTCTGTACACAGTTTTACATAGCTTTTCCATGGGCTAGACAGACATTTCCAGATGAATTTGTTGAGATGATTCACTCTTGAATTACATGATGCCAACCTAGAAAATTGACAGGAAGCACTTATTCAGATTCTTCTAAATTTTTAATTTTTAAAGCACATTGTTATGTATTTCTCTACTAGTACGG
>WEKW01008691.1:5906-53778 GCA_013389905.1 Sula dactylatra
GCGGCGGGCCTGAAGCGGCAGCGGCTTCAGACCCAACGGCAGCTGGGCGTGCGTTGCCACGGCACGGATGGTCCTAGGCAATAAAAACCGTGTTGGCTTTGGGCTGAGGTGTAGTCTGTCCGTCTCTGTGGTAACGCGGTTTCTCTGACGCCCTTTCAGGCCCGTGGGGCTGTTATCCGGGGGCTCCGGGAACAGGCACGTGGGTGTCGGTGGTGTGGTTCCAGGGACATGGAAGTCGAATGGGAATGCAGGTTAACAGATCTGCAGATCGGTCTGGAACTGATTCGGAGTCCTGTATTTACAGCGGAGGTTTGGGCGTTTTTCTAATTTGAGCCCATTGCTAGGCCGTTTCTCAGCTAGTCTGGATACTGCACAATTGTTTGGCTCTGCTCATTTCTGTGTATCTAGAGATTAGAGCGTGATCAGAACCTGCATTTGTCATCACTTCCTTTGAAAATACAAATGCGTCTGTGTTCCTGTGTATGTTGAGTTTTTCCAGTTGGAGCCACACAACATGTACCTCGATCTGACTGGAAAATTAGCACTGAAGAAACATTTAACAATAGTTTGTTCTGAGTACATTATATAAACTCAGAAACTGCAAGTTGCAACAGAATTTTAGTTCCAGTATATTTATTGTACCAAAATATAAGTGCATGTGTTCATAGATATGTGCATTTATGTTTATGTATATATTCTTAAAATATTGTCCAGTTTTGCAAATCCTAAAATTCACTGGTAGCATCAGGAGACACTTTGGCAAAGAATTTCTGCAATACCTTTTGTCGCAGTGGATTAAGGAAGTTCCCTACTCCGCAGCACTTCTGAACAATTTTTGGATTTTAAGGTTCTTTTTCCATTTTGCCTTTGTAATTTTATGCTTGATGACTATTATGACAGTGCAAGCGAATACTGAGAAGATGTTTCCAGAAAGCTAAATAGTTACTGAAAAGCCACAGATAATCAAGGATATTGTTAGGTAGATGTAAGAAAATAAAGATATTAAAGGATTTGCAAAAAGTAGTTCCTCGCTCGGGATAAATAATGGGTGTAATTCTAAGTAGCTTTAAGCATTAGACATAGTTTCTGCATCAGTAGCCTCTTCTAGTTAAATAGTAACAGCGGATGCTGTAATGTATTTAAGTGTTGTCCTGTGAAGAATTAAGTGGAAGAAGGTTGATACACAATATCTGCATCGATATCACTTTACAGATGTGTGTTCAGTTGTGTTCTGATATCAATCAAGTTTATGACAGTTGAAACCTACACGTGTGAGATAAATAATACATGTGTGAACATTAGTGGAGTCAACAGGAAAGAGAATAAAATGTGAAGGGGCCACATTTGAAGAAAAATGAAGATGGATCTAATTATGCAGCCATTAAAAACATAGGGAACTGCGCAACTGGTGTCAGTAAGAAAAGGAGCTGGCCTAGGGTTTGTTGTTTACATACAGTGGAATATTGGAATAAAATGTCATGGTCCTAATCTCATCTGAAACACTACAGTTTTGAGTTTGTGAGGTATTAAGTATTTGTCTTTATATTATTTGAATTTAAAGTCATTATAAATGAAATACAAAATGTAAGCTCCACCTGTTGGTGAAAATGTGGGATTTCAAATGATATTTGTTACTTTGCCCAATTCCAGAAGGGCTTTATGAGAAAATAATGTAATGGTGATTTTTCTACTTAAATTCTGAAGAAATTTGAAGGAATATGGACTGAGTTTTAGGACGAGCAAGTGTGAAAATAGCATGGGATGAATCAACTTTATGAGCAGCTGAGGCATCCAGGCTATTTTAACTCTAAAGCAAAAGAGATGCCAGTTTAAAAGTTTGTCTCAGTACATAAAAAATGTTGTCTCAGAGCATTGTTTGAATAATACATTTCATATTTGTCACTGAGGCTGAGCTTTTTCATCTCGCAACCTCAAGTCTACTCAGTCTTTGTATATAAATATTGTTCTGTCATAGTTGAAGTACAAGCTCTTTCTTGATTAGATGCACATACAAAAGTTTCCAGGTATTTCATGTGACCATAACTCTTCCTGCAATAATAACAAGATATAATAGATTTATACTTAAGTACTTGAAAGAAATATAGAAATCTGTGCTAATAGGTCCTCTTGTAGAAAAATTTTGGTGGGAAAATCACTCGCTAAAATAATAATTCCAGTTTATAGTTGAAATGTTTTCCAGACTCCTGAAGTTGCTGTAGGGCTAGTAGTGTATGGGTTGGAGAGTCAAGGTGGCCCCTAAAACTCGTGAAGGGAAAGTGGATGAGTTAAGGCTTAACTCATCACATCATCTGGTCATTTCTAGAAGATGTCTCAAACTGAGTCTTGCATATTCTGCAAGAGGAAAAGTGAGCCTTCCCAGCTTTCATCTGCTTATCCCAGCCCTTCCATTCCTCTGCAAGTTATGTAGGGTCTGAAGGAAGAGGACTTCCCTCTTATGGTCCTGACAAAGTTCATGGAAGAAATGTGAGAAAAAGAAACAGGAAGGAATGTTTCCATTCCTGTGAATGCTTGACACCCACCCCATGACTCTCCAGCCAGCCTCTTAATGGAAAATGCTTTCTCCCTTGATGTGTTCGAATTATCACTGGAAGACATTTCTGATCACATGCCTCAAAGTCTGCAAAAAGAATAAGCTACTGGAAGATCTTCCGCCTTACTCCAGCTATCATTTCACATCTCAAGCTATCGTGTCTCATCTCAAGCTCTGCCACTGTTAAGAAGGTGGCCTTCTAACGGCCTGCACGCTGTATGTGAAAAGTTTGTTTTCCAGAGTTCACTGTCCAGCAGAGAACCCTGAGGAGACATTGTGGTGCCACAGACAATGCAGTGACCCATAAGTGGAGAGATAAAAGAATTTGTTCCCAGCTGCCCCAGTGATTTGCTGTGAGATTGTTGGGAGTTACTGTGCATGCCTCTGTACGTTCACTGCCTTATAGGTGTTTCACCTGCTTTGAATGTAAGGACTTTGGTGAGAGGATTGAGTTTCTGGTATCTGTGTAACAACAAAGGGTTATGAACACCACAGTCAGGACAGTCCTTAAGTATATAGAAAGCAGCTGGAATAAGGAGAGCACTACCATAAATAGCAATAATACAACTTTAATGACCACTCAGGTTAGACTTTGGGCAACTACATTTTGATGCTGGAGCTCATCCCAAGAATCTATTAAAGAAGTTTTTAATCTGGGTTTTTTCCTTCCTCTAGGGTGAGAGCAGTTAACAAAAAAAATAAACAAAATAATACAGAATTTTGGAATGCTGGTGAAATATTTGTTTTAAGAATGGCAGGAATCCACCATCTGACTTATTTCATCATTCAGTTGTGTCTGGACCTTAGAGACAGAGCCTGCTAATTTTTAAACCAATGAAACATTCAGCACATTTTCCACAGATGAGATGGATGCCAGGGAAAGATAAACTGGGCATCTGAAGCAGCTCAGATTCAGGTCCTGAGATCAGTTGTGCAGAGACACCCTTGTGGGATCACTTGGAGTTCTTTTCTTGACTGCAGCTTCAGTTCAGGTTCCCCTGCCAGTGTTGCAAGGTGAAGTGAAACCAATGTTGCGGGCCGTCATTATGAAAAAGCACGTACACCAGTGGAAAGTTTTCACAGTAATTCGGAATTTCAGTGGCATTTTCAGTTTTTAAATGTACAGATTTGCTGAGCTCATTCATAAATGCTAATTATTTACTGGTTCTATGTTCAGGTTGTTACAACTTAAAAACAACCCCCTATAAAGGAAGTACAATATCACTAACCTAAAACAGTTGTGTTGCTTGGGACTATTGTTACTAGTTTTACGTTATGGCATCATGTCATAGAAAACAGGGTTCACATCATGTTCTTGAAAAGCCACATTCCATTAGAATTCTGAGACAAAAATCTATTTGACAATTATTTTACATCAACTTAAGGTAAATCGAATGACAAGCTCTAAATGCCCAGATTGCATTGAAAAATGATAAGGAAATGTAACACCCAAAAGAAGTTAGATACAGAAAATCTTTTATTTTCTACCCTGCTGGGAAGTATTTTCATATCACAAGGCTTCTATTCTTCAGCTTGCTCTCAAAGACACTGTTTTCTATTGTTTGTTAAAATAAAATGTTTATTATTTCTATTGTACTACCTCATAAGGATCCTGAATATGCTTTAGGAGCCCATTGCACCAGGCACTGAACAAACAACACGGTGACTGCCCTCCCTCAGGAAAGCTTCTGTGACCAGATAAAATGCTGAAGAAAATGAATTAGCAAATGGGAAAAGTTTAGGTAAGATAACAGCAGAGTCACAGTAATTTTAGAAGCCACGGGCTGCCAAAAAGTGCAAAACTGCCATGAAATATCTTCAGTATTGACTCTGTAGAGGATCTGTGAGGTGGTTCCGGCTCTTTGATGGTGGAGGCAATGCATTTTAGATATCTTTTTTGAACTAAATGTTCTGCTCAGTGCAATGGTTACATTCAGTGTGAAATAAAACAGAATATTACTACATCCATTTCATCCGCCAGAGCAAAACAATCCAGTTACGGGAAAAATCTTTCTACTTTTGTCAGTCTACCGCTGTGGATTCATCAGGCCACATTATGATCAAGAACAGTATTTTCCTTCTTACCACTTCAATAATGTTGTGTAGCAAAAACTGAACACTCAAGGAACAAAGACTTCCTCTTAACAGAAAATCTGGCAGAAATTTCTGTCCAGACTGCTGAGTTCTTTCCTAACATAACTCAGGAAGTACAAAGATCCATGGCTTTCAGTATTGCCACAGCAGATGTCTAAAAATCATTATATTTATTTTAAAACATTAGACTTTCTTTTAATGCTTGATTCTTCTGATGTGCCTTTTGATTTGTGAGCCATTTCATCTACTTGGGTCACATTGCGAAACTCTAGCTGTAGCCACCCATGCTAGAAAGTTAATTTTTAGTAGACAGTTTTGATTACCACTTGATCATACCATTCTGGGTGCCAGGTAATGTGGAAGGAATACCAGTTAATGCAAAGTTTGGAGTGAAATTTTAGGAATGCCAGGAATTACAAGCATCAAGACTCATTCACTTACATTATCCGCTGGCCTCTGTGTAAACGGGGATTTTCACACTGCAAGTAGGACCCAAAGACACAAACCCAGACTCAGCACTGCAAGCCACTGCACCATTATCACCCATTTATCACTGGGAATTTTACAGCATTGTGAAACACTGGTGTTTTAGTGAGCTTGGTCTTTTTCACCCAACATCCAAGTCTGCATCTTGGATAATGTTCCCATGAGGGTTAACAGTTGTTTGCATCTTAATTAGGCTCACTGGCAGAGTGTTTTCAAAACTGATGTTCCAGTTTTAAACATTAGGCATCCTTAAGTCAAAGAAAACATTTGAGAGTAAAAGCTTTCTCACTACTTGCAACAGCTCCCACAAAGAATTTCCTTGAAGTACAGCATACCATATCAACTGAAACCCAGACTTTTATACACGATTGTGTATCATGAAAAATTAATACAAAATTACGTGAACCTCTGAGAAGCACATGAAATTTGTACTATCACACAGGTAACAGTGTTCGTCACCACGTTATGTCACCATCTATGCCTCCTGTGCAAAAATCTAATTTACAGTCTTGTAAAACCCAGCCACGGACTGGGAGCAGCACAGAGCCTGATGCTCCCCACGAGGGGAGATCGCAGAGCAGGCTCCGTCCTGGTTTTTTCCTTTCCTGCTGCTGCATTTTCTGCGGGGCAGTTTAAAAACATGCATTAACCTCATCTGGACTTGCTGGGCAGTGTGTTAGAGTTAGATGAGGTCCTTGAACAACTCTGTCTTCTGTGCTTATGTCAGGCAAATCAGTCCCTGCCTGATCCTTCAGAAGCAGGCAGCATGCTGTTGTAAGTACCTCGTACCTGTGGTGGGTTATTTATGCTCTCAGAAAAAATGATATTTAAAAAGAGTACAGAGGAAACCTTTTAGCTTCAGTTCTCTAGCTCCTGTCTTTCAAGTACAGAGGTGGGAGAGGAGTCTGTGAGCTTGAGCACGGAAGGATTTCTGTCTTCAAAATGCTGGAAGGGGATTTATAAAATGCAGAAGGCAGAAACTTCAGGGCATGAGTATTTGGGCCAAGCTCTCTGGCCACTGGGTGCCACTCTTGTTCCACAGTGAGTGAGCTGCACAGTCTAGCAAGGAAGAAAAAGTTTACTGACTCCACTGTACATCCTTATGTCGAGTCAGGCTGCCAGAATACGAATGCTGTGTATTCTGCCTAGCAGAAGTAAAAAGCAGAAGGTCAATGATAGACGCTTACAGTAAACAAGAAAGGAAGAATTAGCAAGCAAAATCCAAGCTGCAAAACCTGGAGGTTCAGGTTTACTGAATATACCACATAAAAGGGTAGGTTGTTAATCATAGTTGCTCTCCTTTTTGGGAGATCCTAAGTAGGCTAGGTCAGAATTTGTATTTTGCTAAGAAAAGGGTAAGAAGTCGGATTCAAAAATCTATTCTAAAAAGAAAGCATTTAATTAACTGTTAGATTTTAAGTCAGCTTTTTCTCTCTAATGCAGCTGGTACAATAAAATGTAGTGCTTCTGTTTGAACCTTGACTTATTTATATCATTAGGGTGCTGTAGCTACCACAGCATTCTGACCATGCATTTTTGAGGTGGCAAACAACCACCACTGCTGTAGTGATGAGTATGGGAGGGTAAAACTAACTGGAATGATTTCTCTGTGCAGACTAAGGGAAGTGCTAAACTGAAATGAAAAATCATCTGCAAGAAGTTGCTCCCCCAATCAACAGTGTGAGGTTTTGCTAAATATATTCTGCTTAGGCTTTACCTGCCATAAATTGCTACAGTTCTGTTAAAGTCATGGTGACTGTGCTGATTTCTAACAGGTGGGAATACTTCTTAATTCTTTTATGTCTTGTTAGTTTGGTTTGGTTTTAAATCAAAATATTCTAACATCTTTGAAAATACAACAAGTGAAATCACAAGTGATCTGCTCACTTCCATATATATTCTGTCATATTGTGATCTGAAAATGGATGTAGATGGGAAATAAACTGATTTCTTTCTGGCTTTTCACTTGTGAAACTCGTTTGAACTTACTTTGGAGCCACAGCTCCACTCAGACTGCTAATGAATGTGTCTGTTTAGCCCTGTGTATTAAATATACACTATTCAATGTTGTATTCAAAGCTTAGAATGGACTTTTTTTATTGTAGACCCAGAAGCCCCCAACAGAACTCCAGCATGTCAGAAATTGTACTAACACAGCAGAAGATATGACCTCTGTCAGGAAAACCTTGCCATGTGAGTGTAAAAGAATAGGGAAAAGTAGATACTGACAGATGAAGGGAATAAGGAGGCACTGAGTTAGTACTGGTCAGCATGACAAGCTGTGCTCTCAGCAAGGCAGCATTTTTCCTATAGCATCACAAAAGAAGGATCTGAAGGGCACAATAAGGGAACTTTGCGGATGTTTACAGAAAGGGCAGAGGGGAGAAAACATCAAGGTGCTTCTTTGAAACATGGGCTGCTCTCATGAACCAGCTGGCCTTTCAAAAATGAGTAAGTTTTCAGGAAGCAGACTCAGACGTCTTTGTATAGGGGGAAGTGAATGTGAGGGTTTGTGGCATGTGTTGCAATAGTGAAAGGGGAAGCAGTGGAAGGTGTAAAGAGAGGAAGGACCTGGCCAAAGCGAGAGGTAGATAGATACATGATGAAGGGTGTGTGATTTTTGCTGGATATGTCAAGTGTGACAAGGAAGCATTTATGAACGCCAGAGAGAAGGTGGTTTCGGTATGTAAGGTATGAAGAGTTGCGAATTGGATGAGAATTTTAACTACATGAGTGAAAAAGTATTTTAGAGGTGTTGGGCAGAAAGATCTGGAAAACAAAGGTTGGGAATAAGGCCCAGTTAGAGGTCCAAGGTGATAATGATAGTCTGATTATATGAGTAGATGGGAGCACAGTGGTAATATTGTTGACAGTGATCAGAAAAAGTATTGCTAGGACTGTGCAGGAAGAACATTTTAAGGCATTTTTTTGTCCAGACCATGCCATCCCAGGCCTCATTCTGGGCACATAGGTACACACTGGAAGCTTTAGTTCTTGGCCCTTACTCTTAGCACATGCTAAGAGTAAAGTGAGAAGATCAAGATCTGAAAGCACTTGTAAAAGACTTCATATACTTGATAGCAGGAAGAATTTTGGAAAGTATTTGAAGAGTAGAAGGGGTCTACGAGGACTGGAGCTGTAAATGGGAAGGTTGTGAAAAATTGGATCTGGCTATGATCTAGAAGGACAGCTGAGCATTAGAGAAGGAGATCTAACCAAGACTGAAGGTTTGTTGCTCTAAGTACCTTGGAAACTTTGTTTCTGTGTTAACTAAAAGCCCTTAAAACAGGAATTAAAGTCAGCAGGAATCCAAGGTATGGCTTCACCTGGATAAGTAGCTCACTGACTTGTAGAGTCAAACTAGTGAACAAGAGATCATAAGAAGAGTGGAAACAGAACATTGGGGGACTTTGGGTGAAGATAAGTAGCTTATATTTGATGTGAGACAAATGGAGACTTCCTTTGATTAAACCCACAGTAACTAGGCTGCACAGGGTCTAAATGTCTTATTAGATATTGCTAAAACCTGCAGTCAATTATGTGACACTGTTGGAGAAGCAGTCCCTAGAGACTTGAGGAGTTCTGTATGTAAGGACTCAGTTCGCAAGTTGGTGTATCAAGATATATGTCTGAATATCCATAGTATCAAAGTACCTCATCCACAAGTTATCAAATCATTCCATTTAGCCCTAGCAGCAGGATGTGGAACAGGTACAGCTGATATAGGGAGTGGAAAGGCAGTCAATGTAACTCTTGGTTTTCAGGGATAACAGAGCTTGCCAATATCCATTCATTAACTCAAGATTGTTTTTTCAATGGCTGTTCCCTAAGTGTCTTGCATTTCATCATTTCAGAGCATCAGACTGGGTCAAATTCAGGTGCTTCATTTTTTAGTACCCATGTAGAAACCAATACAAAATGCAGATACTACAAGCTAAAACAATTGGGACTTTTCAAAGATGTTTAAATGAACTCTTTTCTGCAACTATTTCTTGATTGTCTTTGATAACCACCTTGCAAAGTCTTTTCTTACACTTAGGCAGTGATTCCATATAGTTAGAAAGGTGCTCATCTGACAACTTCTTAACCAGTCATGTAGCTTCCTCTTTGAGATCTATGATAGGTTTTCTCTGAGAAGTCATTTAGGTCCTCTACCAAGACACGTGTTTGAATTGTTAAGGTTAGTTTGGACAGCGTAACCTTGAATTAACACATCATCTCTGTTTTCCAAAATTGCAGTAGATTATCATGGCCACATTTCCCTACTAAACAAATGACATTTTCAGCTTCCCAGCTCACCTTGGTATCTCAATTGAGGCATGACAATTACTGATGATTTGGTGGTGTTTTTCATTAAGAAAGCAAAATCTGATCAGCTTTTTGGTAGGTAACACTCAACACTGATTACGTTACTGTTGAGAATACTGTGTGGTATGTATGTTCTTGGCAAAGGATCCAAATCCATGCAGCTTCTCCTTCAGATTGAGGATATATCAGATCACATTTTTACTTCTGGTCTACTTTACTGTAGGTTCAATATTCCCTGCTGCTACCTTATGTATAATAATGGAAAGGGAGAAAAGTCCGTAGGTGATGCTGAGACTTGTTAAATCGCAAACAAGAAATACAGCAATGTCTTTAAAAAATCATAAATTGTAGGCTGGAAGGGAGCTCTTGAGATAATCTAGTCCTGTGTTTCAGTTTATGCCCATTTCTTCTTGTCCCTTGACTAGGAAATACTGAGAAGAGCCTGGATGTCTTGTCTTCATTTTTTCCCGTCAGGTACTTATACACATTGATAAGATCCCCTGAGCCTTCTCTTCTCCAGGCTCTCTCAGCCTGTCCTCTCATGAAAGATGCTCTGGTCCCATAATTGTTTTTGTGGCCTTTTGCTGGACTCACTCCAGTAAGTCCATATCTTTCTTATACTGGGTAGCCCAGCACTGGTCCCAGCACTCCAGATGTGTCTTGCCAGTGCTGAGGATCACCTCCCTCAACCTGCACTTCCTAATGCTGCCCAGGATGCTGTTGCTATTGAATGATCCTGTCTTACAGGGAATCAAGATCTGGTGTTGGGAAGCCCTGATCCCTTCATTCTGTGCTGTCCTCATCAGGACAGCTACTTGTGGTACTGGGAATCCTGTGTGGGATAAACTGGCAACCCGCTTGCCCGTCTTCTGTAGAGTGAACTGAACAACCTGGTCACCTCTCTTGGAATTTGGCCTCCCCCAGAAACAGGTTGTTTTTCCAGTCAACCTGCAGAGACTGTTTCTGGGGTGCACCATTATCATCCAGTGATCCACCATTCTGGACATGATTTCCATTGTTTTGAAGTGATAAGAGGAAAGGGCAGTTTCTTTTAGGCAGTTACACAAGCATACAGAACTTGATTTATGATCCATAACAGAAATCAGTCTCCTAGGTCCCAGTTTCAAGCCTAAACCTATATGCAGCAGGGTCAGAGCCATTTGCCATTATCACCTTACCTGACTTCAGTATCAGTGTCTCTTTGGCCACATATGATAGGGTCCACAGCTGCATCCCATAAACATACCTCGGGCCTGTTACTCAGCTTTGGGAGTTCTGAGTTGCCTGCTGCCTTTGTCCTTCCCACTGTAGTTCTAGAAGCTCTCCAGCAACCTTTGAGATACAGGTACTCAACATGAAGGAATCATAGACATTAGGTTTGTGACTTGTTCACAGTGAAGTAAATTAAGGACGTCTCCTTTCTGCTAAGGTGCTCACATCTGCTAAATCACTTCTGTTATCTACCATGATTCCCAGTGTATGTGGATAGAGAAAACTAGACCCAACTCAGAAGAGGGGACAGCCTAGAAGTTCAGGAAGAGTTGACAAACTTAAGAGCTAAAGACTTTAGGCTTTTGCTCTTTTGGTTGTTGTCATGGTTTTAGCTGGGATAGTTAATTTTCTTCACTGTAGCTAGTATAGTGCTGTGTTTTAGACTTAGTATGAAAATAATGTGATAACACACTGATGTTTTAGTTGGTGCTAGGTGGTGCTTACACTAGTCAAGGACTTTTCCAGCTTCCCATGCTCTGCCAGGTGCACAAGAAGCCGGGAGGGGAGGGGATACAACCAGGAGAGCTGATCCGAATTGGCCAAAGGGATATTCCATATCATGTGATGTCATGCCCAGTATATTAACTGGGGGGAGTTGGCCGGGGGAAGCAGCGATCGCGGCTCGGGGACCGGCAGTGTCTGTCAGCGGGTGGTGAGTGGTTGCAGCACTTGTTGTTAGGTTTTGGTTTTGGGTTTTTTTTCCCTCTTTCCCTTCTTCCAAAGTTTCATATCTCTCTCACTCATTATTTTCCTTTTCATTATATTATTATTATTATTATTGCTGTTTTATTTTAATTATTAAGCTGTTCTTATCTCAACCCACGAGTTTTCTTGCTTTTGCTCCTCCGATTCTCTCCCCCATCCCGCAGGGGTGGGGGTAGTGAGAGAGTGGCTGTGTGGTGCTGAGTTGCTGACTGGGGCTAAACCACAACAGTTGTCTGAAGCCCAAGTCAAAATTTCTGTCAGTTTCCTGCATGTTATATCATTTCCTCAGGGCTAGAGACATTGCTGGAAGCAAAACTTTTCTTTGTATGGTGCCAGATAGAAAGCTATTGCAAAATCAATGATTCAACAGGGGAACATTCTTCTGGGTGAGCTGCACAAACTCATGAGCTGCAGCGATGTTGTCCTGGGTATGAGTCTGAAAAGAACATTTCCTGCCTAAGTCATCATCAGTAGACATCTTCACGCGCATTGCTGCAGCCAGGGATGGCAGCTCTATGCCCTGTGCCACACACCATGCCAATCACGCAAAGACAGCCTGTACATGCCTGGGGCGTTTATGGGCCTCACAGATCACTCTGAAACATCTGTAAAGGAGCTGCTGCCATATTAGCATTCCCTCTCCTTGTGTGACACTACCTCACGTGGCATATCTGATCCCTGTCCAATAGCTAGAATAAGAGTAGTTGCTGGGCCTCCACGTGCTTTACTGCCTCCTGCAGCTCCTGCTGCCCTATCACCCATTCTGCCACTGACCGTGGCCTCATTGTCCGTATTTGCCCCACTATGGGACTGGTCTTCCAATCTCCTGACCATGGCAAGGGATTGCCAAAGCCATGTTGGTTTGAATCTCACAAGCTGGCTTAGTCTGCATAAATCACAACAAATCCAAACACCAGGCAGAAGATGACACTAATGCTCCTTCAGAGCAGCATGAACAAGCCTTCCAGCTATTCCTGGTTGAAGGCAAAACCATACTTCCCTGAACAATGGTCTCTACAAATCCTGTGCCCCCTTTTACGCTTCCTCTGCCCCTTTCTTTCCTTAAGGCCTTTGGCTTCTTCCCAATTACAGTGTGCTTTTTCCCAACTCAGAGACAGGCCTCATACCTTTGACATAGGTTACTATTGAAAATACTAATCTATATATGTCACATATTTATATCACATAGATGCCTGCATTGTATTGAAAGTCAATGTGATTTAGTCTCCTAACTCAATTCCTTTTGAAATGTTACCTTTGATAATCTCATGTATTTGATGAAAAATCCAGTTGTAAATAAAATTTTGATTTAGTTGATAACCTAGACAAGGAAATGTTATGATTTTCGGCAGCTGTAGCATCGTTTAGAGACATTAGCAGATGTGGTTTTATAGCCATATACATCTGATCATCCTCTCCCAGCCTAAACAATCATTGAAATCTCATCCTTGTGTATTTCAGAAAGCAAAGTATCCAGACAAAAGCAGCTAGGAATGCAAATATACTGGAACGGCTTGAAAGCACCATCATGGACAGTGTCCCGAGTTAAAGTAATTTTGCAAAATGTGAAAAGCAACTCGCAAATATTCCAGATTCATACCCTTTGTAAGAACGATCTGTGCAGTTTCCCACTCCTAAGGCAAAGGGATCTGCTCCATCTACCCTTGATTTTTATTTTCACATTCTTCCAGACATCTACATGGACAAATTATTCTGGTTAAAAATATTGCACAGTTCATGCTGTCACCATCATCATTGTGCTTTGATACTAGGATATTCGACTCCTATACTGAAGCAGCTATGTAAGACTGAGCTAACAAAGGTACCTTTTCTAGCACTTCCAAACAGAGCTGTGCAAGGAGTAACTCTGTGCAGATAATTAAAGGATGCTTTTTGCAGAAATCTTTTTTGCAATATAAAGTTGTTCTGTATTTAAATATCTTAGGTCATCTTTGTTTTTTAGGAGAATTTCCACTTTAATTGTTCATCTTTTCCCTTCCCATAGCACAATTTAATCATGTGCTCCATCCTTTTAAAGTGACTGGGTGGAATTTTAAGTGGCAGCATACTAAAAAAGTAATTCAGCTGTGGAGCTGCTTTCATTCTGATGGTTTGGGTTCAACCCTACATGAGAGCATTAATTAGCTTCAGTTCATGAAGCAAGCTCTCAATGACTGAATTTCTAGATTGATACTGTCTTTTAGAGTAGTTTTCATTCCTCTTCTTGAAAGTATGTCCTAGTGCTTTGTGGTGTTGGCAGTTAGTGGAGTTGAACTTACAGTAAGGTATGAATTACTTTTTCCCCCCTCAAATTTATTTTATTGACAGGGAATTTTGAAAATTCATAGATCTGTTTTCTCTGATGAGCTTTGGATTTTTGTACACTAGTTAACACCAGCCAAAAGAAAGAGGATAAAATCAGCATAATAAAATGCCTTCTGTTCTATTCCTCTCATCACAACTGCAAACTTTCATAAATGTTTTCTGATTACTTCTGCAGGAGGTGAAGGGTACTAAATCCTTCCTCCCCTAGCATTAATTTAATAGAAAATATTAGTGAATAGAATGAGCAGGAATGAATTTACTCTTGTAAATAGTATTATTGCAGACACAGCTTTAATGCACCTTTAAGCAGGGCAATAACCAAATACCATTAGTTTGGATTACTATGGAGCCAATATCAGGTGATAAAGAGTAGGGATGAAAACTTCATATCTGGTTCTCTTAGAATTTATTTTAAGCTGTTAATGGAAGATAGACATAAGAAATAACCGGGTCCACCTTTGCAATCTTAGAAGATTCTCTAAGTACAAGCAAGGTGGCAGAAATCAGAAAGCAAACAAATGCAGTGTAGCCTCAAATGGTCATAAAGGGGATAAGTGCATCCCAGGAAACTGAAGCAGAATGTTATTTATTTACCTAGCTTTATTATTTGTTATTGTATTACATGAAATATTTAAAGAGGATATTTAATACATTTGAAAATTTTCTGATCTGTCCTACATGAAAATGAAATCTTGGCTTTCCTGGCAGCGCATTGCTGTGCTGTGTGGTGTTTGGCTGGATCCTGTTACTATGTGAGGCAACAAGCACTTTCCTGGGCTCTTTGCTCAGAGAAGAATCGGGCTTGAGTCCAGCATCAAAATCAGTACTCAGATATTTGGATAATATCACTTAGTAGAAAACTCAAAATCTTTTTTCTTTTCTGATACATTTTTTATTGTTGTTTTAAACCTCCTATTTTATCACAGAAATCACTCATTGTATGCCAGAGGACCTACTTTTTATGTAAATACTTTACATCATACATACAATTCTAAGAGTGAGCAAGCATGTATCATGTTGGTCCTGGGAATTAAAATACTTGCCCTTCAAACCATGCAGCCTAATAACAATATTAACCAATGCTACTAAAAATAAAATAATTCAATTTTATGTTCTTTCCGAAGGCTCACAGATATTTTTAAGGGTCGTGTCAAATATACGTAGTACAGTTTACGGGAGAGGAAGATTGCTGTAGCAGTTCAAGCAGTAGGCTTAGTCCTGAAAGGCTGTGGTTTAATCCTTGTTCTGCCATTCCTTTGAGAGCTTGAGGCAAGCCACTTAGCATTTCTATGTCTCCGTTCCTCATCTAAAACTGGAAGTAATAACTTTTCCACCTGGCAAGGATATTATGAGAAAACATACATTCAAAGCATTTTGAACCCCAAAGGGGCCACTATACCTTTTACCCTTGATGCTTAAGTAGTAGCAGCCAATAACTGGAAGCCAGTTACCCAGCTGCACCAATAATGTCTACTTAACTGAGCCTAACTTGTGTCTGGCTAGCATGGATCTTCCAGAGTAGCACCCAGGCTTGACTGGATGACAGCAAGAGATACGGGTTTTACCATTTCTGATGGGGCCTTCCAGTAGCTAATCAACTCCTGTGTTTAAAGTGAGTGCCTTATTTCCTATTTGAAATTGTTCTTGTTATGCTTTAACTAGAGTAAAGAGCCTGCTAGTGCCTAGATTTTCTCCACGTGAAGGTACTTGTATACTATTGTAGAGTCATCTCTTAATCTAATTTTTGATATGCTAAGCTGATTGAGCCCTTTAAGTGCAAGGTATTTTCTGAAGTCCTTGAATACATTTGTGGCTCTTTTCTCTACCCTAATTTCTTAGCATCCTAAGATGTACAACAGAACAATCTGCAGTATACCAGTATTAGTCTCAACCTGCCCATGTACAAAGGAACAATTACCTCTTTTGCTGCATTATTTTACTGAGTGCATATAATGAGAATTTTGTCTACTAAAGCCTCAATTTCTTCTTCAGTGTCACTAACTTCAAGGTCCAGCAGTATGCTCTGAGTTTCGCATGCCATCCATGCCCTGAGATGTGCAGCTTCTCAGTTGTGTGTGTTCAGACAGTTTTTGTTTGAGTGACTACTCTGTGACGTTGCCCACTTGTTAAAGCTTTTGAAGTATTCAGACCTTTTTTGGTGATATAAGCTCTATTAGAGTTTAGAATAAGATTATCTACCCTATATCTTGGTTGAAATTCGTTGGCAAATTAAGTAATATTTGCTGAGGAGTAGAGGGGCAGAAAAGGGAACCATTAGACAGACAGACAGACACATATCATAATTGCATAGGTCTTATTTCTTTAGGGAGCCACATTACAATGAGTTACTATGGCAAATGCAAATCTAAGAATTCAGATTGGTCTTACTTGACTCCCCAGAAAAGGGGACAACCAATTTCATACTCCTAGCTAAGACAAGATTTATTTGGAGAGCAAAGCCAAGGAGATTCCCAGTTTCTTCACTAACCCTGTGAGAAAAGTCTCTTCCAACTTAGGAAAAAGTTCTCTGTGGAGGCATTTGGTGTCTCGTTTGAACAAAGCTCTCAAGATATGGACTGAGCCTTGAGCATGTGTCTAACCCCCTTGAAACAAAAAACTCATATGCTTTCAACTAAGCATAAGCACAAATGCTCTGCTGAACTAGAGCCTGGGTAGTAACATTAATAATATATATTATATATATGAATATAATTGCGTCCATCCCCAAAAAGGTGTCTCCCCAGTGACAGACTTCATTATTGACGGCTATCTACATGTATAGTGATAAGACAATCAGCATATAGTAGAGCACTGACTATTTCATTATAAACAAGTCAGACAATTTCAAGTGAATTAATTTTTTCCTTTAAAGTTCAGTGTTCAATATTTGCAGTATATCATTCTGCACTGACATTGACTAACTGAGCCAAATTCTACTGTCCTCATTTTGACAAAACTCCAGTTAATTTCATTGTCTGGCCTCCAAAGGTCTGGTTCTGCAGAATGCTGAGCAGATACAGTTTCTTTTGGTTTCACTAAAAGCTCTATCAGCTCAGCACCTCCCAGCATCAGACCATTTCTGAAGTGTTTTCAGGCTCCTTTTTGAATGCACAATGTTACTTGCTGTCATAGACATATAGTGGCCAGTGTTTGCGATTATGCTTGATGTCTCTTGCTATAGATACATCTTTGTAATGAAGACCACAGCTTCCATTAAATAATAAAATAGTTGATGTACATTCCTGTCAGAGAAATTGTACTTGGCCAGTTCAGTCAAATCTAGCTGTTCTCCACATGATTTGTATTTGAAGTAACTTCTGTGTTGACCAGTATCACAGCATACATTTGTTTGTTTCATCCTCAAACATTTGATATTACATTCAAAGTTGTCCAGCTGTGCCTCTTAACTATCCTCCTCTTGCCAGCATGGTAAGGAATCTAAAACAGAGTGATCTTAAATGGCTAACTCTGCTTTGGTATGCGTTCTGCATAGCCCTCTGAATTTCCTTAGCAGCACACAAACTCAGAAAACTGCATAGATATTTTACTAATATTAATGAGCAAGTGGTAGGCATTCTTCAATCTAAACATTTTTATCTAAATGTAGTGTAATTGTATAGTAATGTATAATTAATGAGCGTGATGTGTTGCAGGTTGATTAGGTGCCTGTGACCTTTTGAATTCAAAGTTTGTCTTTCATTTTTTTAACCTTGATCAATTCCTGGAAACATGACAATAAATATATTGTGCTTGTTACACTAAGAGGGAATTGTGGACACCAGTTTCTGTGAGATCTAAAGCAGATAGGTTTCTGCAAATTTCCTCTGTGCATCCACGCCACAACTACTGTGTGTTAATTTGGGCTTGTGCATGTTTCCTTATCTTTGCTCACAAAGTGGGTCAGTTTTTTGACCATAATGATTTCTGTGAGGGTTTTTGCAGCCTTGGACAGCAGCAGGAGGAAAGATGTTGCTTTTGTGCAGAGAACCCCTGTCTCAGGCAAGGGCACAGACCTTTGTGTGGCACAGGAGATTCAACGTTCAGGGCAGTGATGCTGTGGAATGGCCAGTAGTAGGCTGGAGACCAGGACTTCTGTCTCAGAGGACAGGCTCATGTCTGCCCTTTCTCCTGCTTATTTGCATATATCTGTGGAATAAAATGTTCAGATCTGCATATTAATCATTTGGCCAAAATAAAAAAAGATAACAGCTCTCCCCAAACCCACATTTTTTGCTTAATAGAAGCTGTAAGACCACTGAAAACCAGGCCTTTTATTAAAGTGCATAAGTGCAGTCTTATCTGTGTACCTTAAGGCGAGCGTGACTGTAAATTGTCTTTCATATTCAGAATTACTGTACCAAAGAAACAGTCTCTAGACAAGAATCAAGACAGTCCAGCAGTTTAATAGCTGAATAATACAGATCAGCCTTCAGGACCCAACCTTGAGCCTGACATCAGTCCTCTGTGCATGAGCTTCAAAGAAAACCATATTTAGTCCTCTAGGACAGTAAAAAGATTGTTTGAAGTTAGTAAAGCGCATGTGTAAGTATTGGCAGGCTCAGGGCTTTTATCCTCAATGAATACAAATGTCTTACCATGTTAGAAGTTACTATTGTTTAGAAATAGTAGTTGCAAGTATTTGAAGCAGATAGCCTTTGAAATATCCTGGTTTGAGTGGTTCATTATACTATACAACCTGTGTTTGTTTCTACGTATTCTGAAAGGATATTAATATATCTTTTAAAGAGTTTAAGCCTTTTCATCCTTTCTTGCTTTTGGAAGGAGAAAAAGTGTGTTTCCATGTCAACTAACACATTTGTTCACATATATTAAGACCATTGTGTAAATGAGATTTTTTTCACTGCAAGACATGATTTGTTGAAGGTCAAGAAGACTCCAGTTAAACAGACTTAACTGGTTAGAGTTTTAAAATGCAAATCATCAGTCCACTCTCATTCAAACATGTTCAGTAACATGTAAGTAGACATTCCTGGAAAAAGATTCTTTCTGCAGTTGTGGCTGTAATGAAATGGACACCTGATTTTATTCCACAGAAATGCAGAATTTCTGAGACAATTAAGTGATCCCCTATGAGGAGCTGGAGTTGCTGCTACAGAGTCGATAACCTGGCTGAGGTGAGAAAGCCTCAGCTCAGCTGGTTTCCAGCACTCAGGGGGTGTAGGCCAGCCAGTCCTTGGTAGAGTGCCCTCCACCTTGTAAGTGGTTACCAAGGTGACTTCATGCCTCATATCTGATTGCCTGAGAAGAGTCAGAAGAGATGAAGGCCTAGGGACAGTTCACCTCTGCTGCACCCAGTGCTGCACCTTCCAGTTCATCACCTGCTTTGCTGCTTTGACCATCATGGGTTTGCATTCCTCATTACTTGACTGACTATGCATGTTTCATTTAAGCTTTTGGTCTTCACAGGGCAAGCTGGGTGGAAGGTTTCAGGTGATTTTCCCTCAAAAAAAAAATTTCACTGAAATTGTTGACCAGTTGAGATTATAAACCTACCGTGTCATTTAGTTTATTACTTTTCCATAGCAGTTCTTATAAAATCTCCTGTTAATCAGGAGTACTGAAACATATGAAAAGTTTGTCACTTTTTTGCAGTTAACAGTATTTCCTCTTAACTGTTTTGGTACATCTAAAACCAGGAAGGAAGCAGGAGACTCCGTATAATGATGATGATAATGGTACACGCACCGTATGATGTACATTCTGTTAGGAGTGGCAGTTCCTGTTTAGTCTTTCAGTGTAAACTAAGGAGCAAACTTACTTAACTGATTTCTACTACATGCATAACTTGGGAGGAGGGGGAGGAGGGTGGGAAGCCCAGAACATATAAACCTATGTATTTCAATTTACACTTACTAGTGAATAAACTTAATTTATCATAACACAACTTCAATCACTATAATACCACTCTTTTTATTGTAAGAGCCAAAGCAATTAATCTGTATATTTACGATCCTTGTCTATGATTAGTTTTCTGTCACAGGATGTCGTGAGTCTGTGCTGTTATGACTATATTGTATTTACTAATATTTTCCTACACAGTGCTGAACAATTCCTGCTGAAGAAGCTGAATGGACAAATCCATGAAGATATCTTTCATTTTCCCTGACAGTGAATGATGTTTCCATATATAAACATAATAATAGAGTCATTACATATGCACTCACATTATCATAGCTGCTCTGTGCTCAGTGTTATTCAAAACAAGGCAGGAAGCCAAATCTTCCTAGTTCCCATTTTGATTTAAATTGTATTTGTAATAAAGGGATTTTCATTCAACCTAAATGCAGTTTCATCCTAGTCCAACAAACCTCCCCACTTCTTTTTTTTTATTATTATTATTTTTCCTTTATTCTAGGTCACTCAGTCCTGATACAAGTGAAATTCTCCTCTGGTGGTGATAACAGCAGTGCTACTCAATGAACTATAACAAGGGCTCTAAATGCATCTCCTGTAGCATACCACAGTGATTTGCAAAAGTGGGAATAAATCAAAGCAGTGAAGAGATGCCATGTTGAGCCAGAAGCTAAATGTTACATCTTGTTGCATGAGGCTAGGGGGAGAACAGATCCTGTTTTTTCTGGCAGCACAATATCTTTGTGCTTGTTACCTCCGATCCAACCCCATTAAAACAATCATTCAGAATCTGTAGGAAATTGTCACCTCTTTCTTTCATGCAATGGCAGCTGGTATTGGTGCCTACACACATTTCTCATTTCCTTCAAGATTTTCAACACACATAAAAAAAAGAAGCTTAATTTATATTAAAAAATGTGTCAGCTTACCCTGAGGCTCAGCACGGGCACCAGGGAAAAAAAAAAAGATAAATGCCTCTAGGTGAACTGGCAGAGGCTCTAATTCTCCACTCACTCTACTGCTACACAGTATGCACCGCATTAATCATTTCACATAGGCAGGCGTTTAAAAAAACTTCAACAATTTTAAAACAAAGATGCATTGCCCTAAACTTAAAATAATACAACTGTATCTTGTAGAACAATCTCAGTTCACACACACTGTATTGCCTATTAGAAGGGGCATAAAATAGTATTGGAGTCTTCTGTGACATAATTTTTATTATCCTGTTTCTTTTGTCTCTACAGTTATGTCCCCTCTAGTAGGCATTTTCATGTGTGTGTATAAGTATACATACATAATGTTGTCATTTGTCTTATCTGAGTGCTGACATATAGAGGATGTTTTCTACCTCCCATTTTTATTGTGTGGCTGGATAAATGTGTTATGTGATCTTAGTGAACTCTGTTGTGCCTCAGTCCAACTTGAATATAGGTTTTCTTTAACTTTCTGTGCTGGGGATTAGGGAAATAATTTTCTTGCTTTCCTATCTTATGTGAATGTTACAACGTTCCCATATTTTTAATTTTTTTTCTCCCTCATTCCAGAATTATCTTGTGCTCCGCATGCTTAACAGTGCTAAAATCACAAAGCTGAATACAGATAATACTTGAAGGTAGAAGACAACATCAGGTGAAGGTGGCAATGATATACTTAGACGTCAAAGATGAGCAATACAAAGTTGTGGGGGAAGGACTGCTTTAGGGGATAGGACCTATAGCCACAGCAGCTCAAACGCCACTGAGAGCTACAAGAAGATAAGTAAAGATTCGGGTTGCATGAAGGCCATTGTTTCATTGCTTTGATATACAAGGTGCTGCAAGGCTGGCTGACCTAACCAGCTGGAGACAGTCCTCTCTTGGAGAAAACATCAGCGGTTGTACAGATGGCATGCATAGCTGTACATTAGTCCCAGCAGGTTAGAAGATGTGGCTCCAGGGAACACTCCATGGGCCCTGCATGGGTTTTTGGACAACAGCAATTCCAGCAGCTCTGCATCTGGCCTCAGTTGTATTTCAGGACTCCCAGCAGCTGCCTGAGAAGGTTTGCAGAGGTGAAAAGATGACTTACTGTTTCATACCTACCCCTCAGTGCTATATGAGTATAGCAGAGAACAGATAACTAGTCTGAGTAACATAGTCTGAGACCCGTGGGGAAAGGCTGGATCAGTTACAAGGCAGACTTAAAAACAAGAAATGCAAATACAAATTAGACTTTGTTAAAAATGCTAAGCAGCGATATATGTATGGGTGCATTTTACACCCATACACCATTCTTGAGGCTGTCAGCTTGGCATATGACAAAATGGCAGGCAAACACAGTTCCTCTCACATCAGCAGAGATTACTGAACAGCCAAGCAAACAAAAGGCTTTTCAGTATGATGGGGAGCCTGGTGGGCATGGATCCTGCAAACCAACGAGTGGTTGCACACCTGGTGTTCACAACAAGGATCTGGCTTTTGCAACTATGAGAGCTGCTCTGAGGATCAAGGACTGTTAGAAAGAGATCGGGTCCACTGCAGTGGGGCAAAGGCTGGCCAGCCTGTGATGAGAGCTTTAAATTAGGAATGATAGGGAGGGAGTGGATCACCAAAGATCAAGTGAGGAAGTGGTGAACTGGGGTGATAAGCAAAATGTGCAGGATAATGCAAACAGGAGAGACGTCGCAATCAACAAAACAAGGCACAAGGGGGTCCACCCCAAGGGTATCCACACAAACAAGCAAGTGCCTACAGGACAGCTCTAACACCTCTTCTGGAAAACCCACATGACTGGATGTGTCTCTGAAGTGCCTGTACATTAATGCACATGGCACGGGGAGGACACAGGAGGAATTCCGTGCTTGGAAGTATCCCATGCAATATGGTCCTAGAGAGAAGAGGGATCCAGGAGAACTGGATGATTTTCAAGAATCACCTCCTCCAAGTTCAAAAATGATCCCTCTTGCTGTGGAGTAAGTCAAGCAAAGGTGGTAGGAAGCCTGCATGGATGAACAAATCCCTCCTGACAAAACTCAAGCACAAAAGGAGGCATACAAGAGATGGAAGAAGAGACAGGTGATGCAGAAGAAATATAGAGACACTGAGTATGCAGGGCTGAGGTTAGGGAAGCCAAAGCCCATTGGGAGTTGAACCTGGTGAGAGAAGTGAAGGGCAAGAAGGGCTGCTATGCATACATGAACAGAAAAAGGAAGACTAGGAAAATGTTGGTCGGCTGCTGAATGGGGTGGGGGACGTAGTGCCCAAGGCCATGGAGAAAGCAGAGGTACTCAATACCTTTTTCACCTCAGTCTTTACAGGTAAGGCTGACCTTCAGAGATCCCAGGCTCCTGAGGCAAGTTGGAAAATATGAAGCAATTCAGGCTTACCCCCAGGTTAGGGAGCCTTTAAACAAGTCTGTGGGAACTGATGGGATGCACCCACAAATGCTGAGCGAACTGGCTGTTCTTCATTATCTTTGAATGGTTATGGCGATGGGAGAAGGTTCCTGAGGACTGGAAGAGTGCAAATGTCACTCCTGTCTTCACAGAATCAGCTCTGAGCAGGGGGTTTGGAGTAGGTGATCTCCAGGGGTCCCTTCCAACCTGTCACTCTGTCATATATCCGTGATTCTGTATCGTTTAAAGCCCATTCATTCTCCAGTGCCCATGAAACCATGTGACATTTAAAGGACACCTGAATTTTTTTTCCACAGTTTCAGTTGCCTGTCTCAGGAGATCCATTTGCTGAGTGCAAAAATTTCTGGAGTTTCCTTAATACTAACCCTCAGAACGTATTAGCTTATGGCATGTACAGCCACCATCGCTGCAGAAATGGCAGGTTTAAATGGTGCATGGTTTGGTAGGGCAAAAGGAATTTGTTGGACAATGTGTATATAAACAGTACTGCGGCACAAAAGGTGATGTGGATGTGGATGTGAGCACAGTGGGAGGCTATAGGAAGTGCAAAAATCAGAACACCAGCAAGGAAAATGCTTTTAATGCCTGGGCATGATTTGAACAGCAGGAATGCAAGTATTGCTTGCAGTAGTAGTTTGTTCATACACAACATTGAGGTACAGTTCTAAATGTCCATTTTACTCATGCCTTTTTCTTCAAAGGTTAGTGGTTTGTGCTTGCTTTCACATAGATGTAGATGGATTCGCAGCATCGTTAAGTAAGTGATGGAGAATCGACACTTCAGTTCTTTCAAGGAAAGGCTAAGGATGGGGTCCAAATCTTTAATTGGCATAGGATGGCATTTTTCTACTGAAGTCAGTGTACCTACTTCAGTTCCTAATATCTGGCCTGAATGCTGCAGAATGAGTAGAGGACAGGAGGAGGTGAGGAAAAAATATACAATTTGGTAATACCTATTACATATAGTTAAGAAGTCCAGCCTAGAAACTTTCTTTGTTATAGTGAAACTGAACTCCTCTTGGATCAACTGATGAATATGAGTTGCATGTCGTTTGAAGGATCTTAGAGAGAGTCTTTGGTCCACAGAAGAATACTCCAATACTGTTGCTGTAATCGCAATAACAACAAAAAGATGAGAGTAGCAGAGTAAATCGATAAACTGTACCTTTTGGCTGCTTCCAGCTTTGCATCTTTTGAAAAGGCTTTTTGAGAAATACACTTGAAAAAATTTGTGTTGATGTCACAAAGTGTTACAGTATAATTATTTTAATACTTTAAGGTTTATTATGTCTTATTGCATTATTTATTTGGATTGCTATATGAAAGGTCACAAACTATTTTAAATGGTAGTTTTTGGTTTCCATCTTCATAGCTTTTTTTAATCAGAGAAGCAAACACGCTGCTCGGGCTGAAAATTTTCAATGCTTTTTCTCCAGTGGAGTTAAATTTTTTTTTCCTAAAAATACACAAAATTCTAAGTCACTTCTGAGTCATCTTCTTTTTTCTTTTCCTCATTTTAACACTTTTCTGCCAATGGACAATTTTTAAATGGCTTGTCTAATAATGAAGTTTGTAAATAGGCAATTCTTATAAAATAAGAACACAACAAATGTAACAAAGAATTGTGTTCATAAGAGCTGGAAATGTGGTTACTTGCTGCAAAATGCCTTAAAGGGTTTGCTTCTAAGTACACAGCTTGTATTGCTTTAAAACATATATATGTACACACAGATACACACACATGCTGCACTACTGGCGAAAGCTCAAAATCTACGTAAATGCAGTGCAAGTCACAAGTGACAGCATGAGTTTCACAAGGTTTGCTCCTGTAAAGGAGGGGCTGTAGGTATGATTTGGGTGCCCTATCCATAATCCCTAGAAGTAGTGCCCATATTGCTCTGGTGCTCGATTGCACTAGGTTTAACCTGGAGTGGTATATTCCTGCTAATCCACTGAAAGACACTGTTGCAGTCAAGGGAAAGTCATGGACCTAAGTGCAGGGACCCAAAATTTAGTTAGTTCATAAAAGCTGATTGTTCCATCACACAACAGAAAGTCTTCAATTTCTTTGCCCCTTGAACCTTCAGTAACTCAGAGCAAGAAAAGGTAGGGTATTTTTTTCTCATAAGGAATGCTTATTTCATACAAGGTTTTCTTTAAAAGGTTCAACATTGACTGTCAACATGGGCATAGGTTCATAAACCTAGATTCAGAAGCAAACACAGATTTTTCTGTCAGTGTAGCACCGGCTTTCTAAGGAAATACCACAAGATCCAGTAAAGAAAGTTAATGCCCATCTCCTTCCCTAAGCATCAGAAGACGAGATTTTTCTCAGTTGTACTTAACAAAAAATAATATTCCAACTACAACTTTAAAAGCTCTGTTTATGCAGTAGAATCCCTATAAAAGGTCTTTCAAAAATCATATTTTCTACTCTTGGCCTTTTTCTATTTTTCATCTTTCATATTTCCTGATTGTATTTATTTTGACCTCCATCAAGTGGTTTCTCTATTACTGTTATTTTCACAATTTTATGGTATTCTTGTAGCTTACTGTATTCTCTTTGATCTCCTCCCTTTCAGCTTTTTCTTGGGTCTTTTCATCTTTAAAAAAAGTTTTGTTTTTTTTCTTTTTGTATCTCTGTCTCCCAAGTGCAAGTCTTTATTTTGCATTAGCAGGTAAATGTTTGGAAATCATAAAGACTCACAAAGATTCTGGAATCTTCTACCCCTGAACACAAAATATTTCAAATTTTTGCTTCAAAGGCTTTCAGGAACAAAGAAGCTTTTCTCAGACTACTAGCGAATCCACCAAGTTCAAATGAACTGTCTTTGTCAGCAGAGTTGAACTAATAACAGAACAGCATATTCTTGCAAGAGTAGCCAAATATGTTAGGGGAACAAACATATCCTTGACATCATAAGAAAAAAAATCACAGTTTATCTCTTTAATAACCATCTTCAAGGGAAATTAATGCTACTTTGTCCTTTGTGCAGAACAGTAATTGGATTGTGTGTTTCAATTATATCTGGACAAAGGCCAGGATATTGAAATACTTCTAAATATTAGATTTTCTTGTCCAAAAATTAGATTTTATTGGCATTCTCTTTCCGAGATTTCTTCATTAAAAGCTTCATTAAGCATAAATCTTCTTTCCACACAGCAAAAAACCTAAATTATTTTAAAAGGGTCATTTAGAAAGGTTTGCCCTCCCCTTCTCCCACTGTTTATGCTGAAAGAAGAGTTACTTAACAAGGTTAGAAGCCAACCTGCCTTACCTGGGATGGTTTTCGGCTAGTTGCTTGAACTCATTGTCCCAGTTTGGCCTTCCGTAGCAGGTCTTCTGTCTCAAACCAGTAATTACATCCATCGTGTCATCATCATGTAGGGCTATGTGAGTAGCCTAAAGGCAAATGTACAAGATAATAATTTTAGAGACAACAATGTATACTCCAAGTAAGCAATATGCTGCTTCATGGTGAAAGACAGAAGTATTTATGAGAGAAAGGAAACTGTAATTATCAAATGGAAGGAGGAGGGGAGGAGGGGAGAGGAGAGGAGAGGAGAGGAGAGGAGAGGAGAGGAGAGGAGAACTCAAGAGTTCACAAAATCACTAGAAGTGTAAAAAGCACTTCCAAGAGCTGGGATTAAATACTTCTCTTTACTGGCCTGGGCCTAAGTGCCTTAGTCACTTTTAGAGGCTGGCCTTAGATTACTAAACCTCTTCTCAGCCTTTGAATATCTCACCCTACTTTTCCTTCATTGCAGATCCTGAAGTGACAGTCACTATTTCAAAGGCCAAGTGGAATTTAGGAAAGGGAACAAAGTGTACTGTAACAGAGTTTGACAATAAATATTAGCAATTACATGCACCTTAAGTAAGTCCAGTGCATTCTGATGATGATGGAAAAGACAGTGGATGTACTAGCTGGGCAGGGGTAAAACCCTGAGTGGTTTGACTCTTCTCCTCAGGCGGAGGCAGGTGCAGAAAGTGGATCAGCTCAGGTGAAGCATTGAACTATGCAAGCTGCACAGCTCCCAGTGCCAAGAAAACAAGAAGAAAACAAATCCTGATTTTCATGGGCATTTACTTGCACTCAGCTCCTATGCTACGCCCATTACCATGCTATCTGAGTACTTCCCAGGTGCATTTGAAAACAGAACCACCATGTCTCCTAATTGTGCTGCTATTGTGTAGGAGTAATATGCTTGTTTTCACTGCAGACTATCATCGTTACTATCACTGTCAAGAAATTACCAAAGGAAAGCTAAGTTAAAAAATGGGATTTGCATTTAGTTCAGGCCCTAGCATGAAGAAGGCATCATTATCATCTCTTGCAGAAGTGGTTGCTGAAATTTAGATCCATTTCCTGGGAATATTGTGTATTTCTCATGCTAATGAGCCTTCCATGTTGCTTAACTACTAAGTTATTCTGGTCAAGCACAGTTGTCACAAGAGGTCATGTTTCTAAAAGGTTCTTCTTGTTAGTTTGTGCCAATGTCATGCAATAGTATAAGAAAGAACTTAAGGTGTTTGGTGGGAATGGGAGGTGGGGAACTGCAGGATTTTTTAATTGTTTACAGCAAAAATGTGCCACTGAGCAGATGGGCTATTTCTGTTCACATTAAGTGGAACTTTTCCAGGATTTTTTTGTGTTAGTCCTTGCTAGAGCTCACAACATTAAAGTTGGGTAGGAATCTCAGGGGCATTGCAAGGAGCAATAGGCTGAAGCATGATTTCTTGTCCAAGCAGGGACAGACGTGCCATATCTGTTTGACCATCTGGTGCCAACATAGAATCTACAAAGAGCTTGAAGCATTGAACAAACATTATGTCTGAGGAGTAAACACCTGCCAGTAGTGGAGGTTGCACTAGAAGTTGTAAATTGCCCATCCTGCTTGGGTTCAGCTTCACCTGACTACTGATCATCTATATGGTGAGACAGGGAGAGAATGGGGAGAGTGTTGGTTTTGTTGTTTGCTAAGGGAGAAGTAAAGTAAAGCATCTTCCAAATATTACTGATGCTGAAGATCAAATTTTGAGGAGTGATGAACTGGAATTTATTAAAGATAAGTAAGACCTATAAGATGAGGGAGCTTTGTGGATGTCTAAAGAAGGTGGAGCTGTTACCCAGCACAGTTCCCTGGGCTTGGTCAGAGTAGGAGAAGCAGACACTGAAAAGCATTCATCTTCCCCCACAGCCCTTTAGCGGTGGGATGCTGGGGGACTGCAGGAGCAAGAGCAGTACAAGTGTCAGCGGGGAGTCAGCACAGCTTCGAGGATGCTCCTGTGTCACCTAACCAGCAGCACAGGATAACGAGGCAGTGCTAACAGGAGACTGGACGATGGGTTTGAAGAGAAGAAGGAGGCACTTCATAAAAGTGCAGGGCACACGAGTGAAGAGAGTCAGACATCCCAGTAAGAATAGCTGTCTCTCTACCTGACTTCTGGCCTGATGTTTGCCCAAGAGGGAGGTGGGTTGATGACAGTTGAGAGATGAGGGCAACTTTCTGTTTTGTTAGGTTCCTCAATAGCTCCTTTCAAAACAGGTTTTAGGTAATACTCTGTGATATTGCTAATGCACAGTGGTGGTTTGTATGACTTCTATACTTCATGGTGGGAGTAGATTTTTCTGAATACAGCTTTATGCACATACCTCATTACTTGACAGAAGCCCTAAGGAAAGCAGAAACAATGGGGTTTTTGTGGCAGCAGAGGCAGGAAGGGAAAAGCTCTGTGAAATCTATTTTTTTAATCTCTACTAGACAGTCCTTCATTCAACAGAGACAGCAGGAAATAAAACAGTAGAGCAAAGTCTTTCCTGTGAGAGTTTTTCTGGCAGGTGCCTAACTGATTGCAGTGTCATCTGAGTGTTCCATTAAAAATAAAAGGGAGAGAAAATCAACTCATCTGGGTCTAGGTAAAGACTAAAGACATTGAATAAAATTGACCTAGTGTAAGGATTAAGTGCCTGGAGTTGGGATGATCCAATGAAATTGTAAGATGGCAAATTTGAAGTCAACCAGAGAAAATATATTTTCAAACAACATGAATTAGTCCATAGAGTTTGTTGCCAAAATGTTCTAAGCACAGAAGTGTACTGGACATATATGTGAACAACATAAATTATACTAAATAATAAGAGTAAACAAAACCAACACTTTTTATACAACCCTCTGTTTTGAAGATGTGGACAAAATGTCCTTTCACAAGCTCCTGAAAGGCTCTTTGCATTTTTCTGCAAAACACCTGGTAATCAGTGCTGCCCAAGCCAAGATACAGGACTGGAAGTATTGATTTGG
The DNA here is from genome assembly GCA_013389905.1 of Sula dactylatra. NCBI lineage: Eukaryota > Metazoa > Chordata > Aves > Suliformes > Sulidae > Sula > Sula dactylatra. The sequence goes on from WEKW01008691.1 coordinate 35,222, forward strand.
TTTGATTTCTCCATTCCTGTTTTCCTAAATGTGAGATGGAAACAGACAGCTTGGTGTCTTTATGTTTACAGTTCTTTGTCTCTCTGCTTCATCCATCATTTATTCATCTGTTCCTGTTCCATATGTTACCATACTGGAAAAGCAAGGTACATTAACTCAGACTCGTAAGAGTTTCATTATTACCTGACTTTCATCCCAGCCAGTAAGAAATATATGATAACTTAGAAAATCATTTTTCCCTTTTTCAGCCATTTTTGTTTCCAAATGGAACAGAAGATCAGCAAACCACTCAAATGCTGATGGGTCTCGACAAATCCAGTAAAAATAAACCTGTCAGATAAAAGTAAAGAGATTTAACAGAACGAAAACTTTCAATAAAACTTTTTAATGATTGGTTCAATTCATTAACCACATAGTGTGTGAGTCTTCTCCACTGTAAAATTAAACATAATTACACACCATTTTGATGATGTAGTTTCTATCTTTTAAAAATTTCATTTTCTTCTTAAACATTGAGTGAACATATTAATGTGGTAATGAAGATAAGAGGCGTACAAGTTTCCCATCTCCCCCTGCCAGTGCATCTCAGCTTTGACTTATAATGCCTAAGCCTGCATTTCTTGCAAATAACTTGATTAATCTTTGAAATTTTGGATTTATTTTCAGTTTTGTCTAAAATAGAATTTCAGTTTCATTCAGCACTGAAGCAAGGAATTCCTGTTTCTCAAGATCTTATGCCATAGATTAACAGTTGATGTGATCAAAAGGTACAGTTATGTTCAATTCAGATACCCTGTATAAAACAGGCTACAGAATGCCCCTACTTCTTTTTTAATGTATTTCTTGTTTAAATTGGAGCATATAATTTCTAGAGAAACATGAAACTGTAATTTTAAAGTTGCCAAAGGGGTAAAATGAACCACTATCCCATGACTGGTTTTCTATTGGTTGAAAACCTCCTCTCTATGAAAAATTTGCACAATTTTTCTCATCCAGATTTCTCTAGCTTCATCTTCGATATGCTGGATCTTGTTTTAGTTGTCTGTTGGATTGGAGAGCCTGTTATTGAAGTTTAGTTCCCCAGGTAGAAATTAGAAGCTGGGATCAAGTCATCCTATAATCCGCTCTGTGGTAAACCATACATTTCTGGGATCTGTCAATGAGAGGCTAATTTTCCATCCTTTAATCATTCCTATGGCTTATTTCTGTCTATTCCTCCTTTACTGTAGTCAGTCACAGAGCAGAGAGTTTGTTTAAAAAAAAAAAAGTTAATTTATTAGGATCTTGGCATAGGGTGATGCTTGCATAGGGAATAAAATCTTTCAAACAAGATGGTTAGTCAGTGTCTATATGATGATGAGAGTTTCTATTGCTGTGCCATCTTCAGTTGGATTGGGTGAGACTCCCCAGACCCCTTTTTCTGCTCAGTTCTTATAGCCAGCTGGCCGAGGGACCATTGTGATCGCTCCAGCACGTGCATGATCTATTGTGATCTGTTGTGACCTATTGTCTTAACTACACACAAAGCATCTTCTAACTAATTAACTATGTATAAAAGACTGTCCTGTGTGACCACTTCTGCAGGAACAGTTTCTGCTGACCATATGCAAATGTTTTATCCATGTACGAGTTAATCAATTTTGCAGCAGGAACTGCCTGCGGAGTCTCAGGACTAGTGAGATTCCCCTCCCAGGATCAACGCAGTGAGACATACAGCAGAGCAGGAGCTGCCTTAGGGACTCTTCAGGACAGTAGGAAATTCCCACCTGGAAACCTCCTCCACCAATGCTGTGCTGCGAAAGGGGGTTGTGAGTACAGCCCATCCCTAGTTTCAGCTGAGTCCCTTGTCTGGAGCCAGTCCAGCTGTGTAGATGACTAGACTGGGAGTTCCTGCACTACCCAGGGGATGAATGTCTGAGGTTCCCTGGGTGCCTGCCCAGGCACTACCCTGATGCCTGGCTGAACCACAATTATAAGACAAATCTGATTGCAATTCTTGTAACTCAAGCTCTGTATCTCTTGACACACTATCCATCAATCCTTTTGAACAGAGGGCACCAGACCTTGAGTGGGCCTCTGTAGGCAATGCAATTTTGAGTGTAATTATTTTTATAGTGCCTACAAAGAAATAATTCACAAACATGGAGGAAGCCTAAAAATACACAATTTCAGATGAAAAAGGAATGGCATGGAGGACAATGTAGGAGCTTATAGCAAAGGGACGGTTGGAACTTGTTTTACTGTGACTGTAATTTTTATTTTGTTGCAAAATCCCTTCATTTCCTCCATCCCATCTCTCTCTGTGCTCACCAGCCCCTCTGTCTTTTATTATACCTCAGTATCAAAGGTAATCTGGAAGGTCTGTCCCCAAGGCAATCATTGTGGGAGCTCTGATGATTTGGAAATAGTAGCCCTTTTCCGTACGATCAATGAGAGAAAGATGCACATTAGACACTTCTGAAGTGAAAAATCAGAGATGAAACCAGAAAGCTATAAAGAGATTTTCTGAAGATTTAATATAGTAGGTTGTCAGACTTCTGGTAAAGTGGTGGGAGAAAATGTGGTAACACCATGCTTCACTGGAGATTTGGTGAAAGAGACTAACAGTATTTTGAGATGTTTCCTAGATTTGAGTGTACTGTGAGGGACCATCTGTGGTTTCTGTAAGAAATATAAATGAAGTATGATCCCAGGAAACAGAGATAAAGCATTCAGGGTTAAGTGGGTTATTTTTACAGCCTAGGAATAGGACTGTCTGCAGAACTTTGGTATCATCTTGGCTGTTTGATTTTTCCCCTTCTGTTTCAATGTTTTGCCTCAAATATGACCTCATTGCTTTACAGGGGGTTTACTGCTGATTTACACTGGCATAGGTTATGAGGAAAAAGTAAGCCCACTGGCTTTATAACATTGCATTTTTGTGACCAACAACAGCATTATTTCAAATTACCAAAACTAAGTAAGATTTATAGCCTGAACCTTTATGTAGTTTTTTTGTGTCTGAATCCTGAAGTTCCCCCTTGTTCTATCTCTTCAGCACCTCAAAAATCAGGCCACTGAGTGCTGCCAGTCTGTATCACATCGTGGCTGTTGATTTGTAGTGAGAAATGTCTTCCCCCAACCTCTACTTGATCATCTTATTTCTCAAGTCTTTTCAACAGTTCATTTTATGGAAATGTATATTTAGTACACATGTGTGGAGAGAAGGCATGTGCTTCTAAATGAATAATGAATTGTGCTTGGGAGCATGTGGGTAGGACTGGGAGCCAAGCACATTCAGGGAAGGAGAAAGAAAAGCTAGCCAATGAGTCAAGATGATGTGGTCTTTGAAATGGTGTGGTGGTTTCCCAGAATATCAGGCTATGGAGCTTGAAGCAGTGCTTTTAGCTGGTTGCAGACCTAGCTGTCACAGTAACAGCCAGTCCAACTGAATTCGATCAAGCCATCTCTGGCAGAGTCCTCTCGAGGAAGGATGTAGCTTTCTGAAACTGCAGAAATTCCGTAAACTCATCCCTGGTGCAGTTCCGCTGAAGCAATACCCATTGCACTGCCTCTAATTTTCTCATGTTAGAGGTGGAGAGCATTTGGTAATGAAGAAAGACTGTCATTATAAGAAGTATTTTTGGCCATGATTAGAATCTTAGAAAGAAAAGAAGTAGTGAAGAAGGATGGCCTATGGGTAAAAGGTGTCTTCCCGTAGATCAAAGAGGACTTCTAGTATAATATGTTAAAATAAATGGTGTTTACAAAGAAGTCTTCCTTTCTTTACACTGACTGCCCATAGCATAGCACAACATATTACATGTATAATTAAAATACAATAAATGCACAATAAATTTAATCCTTATTAAAACTGTAGAATAAAGCCAGCATCAGTGCATTTCTATAATTAAACAATTATTCTGAATCCTATATTCTTTTTCTTGTAAGTCTCATACTATTAACTGACTGCAATTATTTAGGACCCTTAAAATCTGTTTTATGTTTCATTAGTCTCCACCCACCCTACCCCCATCGACTACATTCATCAGCTTGATGGCTTGCCCAAGTAAACTGTCTTAAATTTTCCAAGTGCTCTTTCTGCAAATTGAGTTAGATGCAGTATTGCTATTAATCAGATCTGTAACGCAGAGTTTTGAGTAGTCGCTTATTTCTGTAATACTCTGCTCCCTTGCAATGCATGCATATTTATCATTCAGTTTTCCTCATCATGAATTTTATACAACAGACAAGAGCAAGAGCTCTGATACCTCTTTCCTGTAAGGTGAAAGAACATACTTTGTAAATCAGCTTCCATCATCTGGAAAGTCATTAATAATTTTCTGTTGATGACCATGCATCTGTTTCTCCCTGCTCCATGAAGACAGAAGTGGAGCTGCAGCTCTGGGCAAAGCCAGCTTTTCACCAAAGGGGTGTAAAAGGTGATGAAGCAGGGGATGCCCAGGGAGGCACCTTCATCCTTGACTCTTGCTGCTCCCTTTTAGTCATGACTAGTCCGTGCAAAACCCTCTTACATCTACAGCTGGGCACCTTCCTGCAAAACCCTAGTCCTTCTTGCTTCTGCATATACCACACCACCATTGGGCTGTAGCATACCAAAAAACATCAGAGGTCTTCCTCAGCCTAATTAATTGATCCAGTGGGCCACTAAAGGTAAGGCACAGCAGTGCCTGCAGCCTGGGGCATGCAGAGGACTGGGGTTTGGCAGCCTGCACGAGGCACTGACTTAGAGCTAGGGTGACAGCAGGCTGCCCTTTGTATAAATGTAGGACAAGGCTCGAATTCATATCCCTAAATTTGAAGCAAGAGGCCTGGACTGTCCTCAAACACAGCTCAGAAAGATGGTTATGTTTGACAGCAAAAAAAGCCCAGGTTTTTGGGTCTTTGAGAGGTGTTTTGCAGAGAAGGCTGTGAGCTGGGGTAGAGCTCAAAGCAGGTTACCTCAGGCAGGGATGGTCAGTCTCAAAGCAAATGGAAGAGAGTGTTTTTGTTTTCCTCCCTGTATGTAGCTGAACTTATTGCCACAACTTGCTGTGTCTGTCAAAGGTCTACATGTGTTCAAAAAGCAATTAGACAAATTCATGGAAGAAAAATCTACTAAAGGATATTAAACACAGAGATGCAACTCTTGTATCAAGACATTACTGAACTGCAAGTTGCTCAAAGGTGAAAAGGTGTCCACGAAAGACATATCACTGTATGATTTTCTGGTCTGTATACTCTTCCCTAGGCATTCATGAACAGCCACTGTTGGAGAAAAGATATTGGGCTAGTTGGATTTTTGGCAACACTCAGTAGGAACTTTCTTATGTTCTTATGTAGGGTAAAAGAGAAAGTGGATGTTTGCTAATATTATCATCTGATAGATCAGTACAATTTTATCAATTTTGGCAGTAACTGATCTGAAAAATGAGACCACTAATGTGAAAAAAGATCATTTAATGCATAACTAAAGCCAGTAGAAACTTTCCAGTCATCACTAGTAGTGCCCTTCCTCATCGCAAAAAATGATAGGGAAATGAAGGCTCTAAGGCTATTTAATTGTGAAGAATCAATTAGATAAACGTGTACTCCTTTTGATGTGCTGGGTTTTTTAAATTATACAGCTGCAGACATTATAGAAGCTGTGAGTATTTATATCTCAACTGTATGTGGGCAACACTAAGAAATATTAGTTCAGTAAGTGTAATGATAGCTGTACTCAAATCAAAATGAAGTTGTTAAAAAAAGAAAAACCTCTTATTTATTTCCTTAATAGACATTTCTATGGTACTCATCATGGCAGAAAGAGAGTGCTGAATACTTTGAGGAAGATTAAATTATTTGTAATTATACCATAAGTGGAAGCTTTTAACCAATGGAAAAAAATGTGGAGCTACCCTGAGATTAATCGTTCTCACTAAGATGACTGCTAAATTTTTTAAGTAATGCTATGAACTTCCCCAGCACCTTTCATCCAGGCTTTCAAAATATTTTACAAACACCGATGAAGTTTAGCCTCATAACACCTGTGAAAAATAAGCATCACTACTCCCACTGCACCAGTAAGGGAGCCAAGATACAGAGGAAGGAAATACAGAAATCATGCTACTTTTGCATTTCACAGGAACTCAGAAGAATTGAATTCTATAGCAGAAAACCATGGCAGAAAGCACCATGCACTTATCTTTGCAGGCATGCTTAACCAAGATTCAGGTTAAGCTATGGATGAACACCTTGAGGTTTACTACACTTTCAATGCATAGTTAAATTCTCTTCTTTTCCCCTTAAGATAATCACAGAAATGACAATAATAACAATTTTACTTGTATACATATAGAATATACATAGTATACATATATAATGTGTATATACATATATGTAGCCCTCCTTCCAGTGGAAAAGATCATTCTGGTAAAATGGCAGTGTTAGCAAATACACTACTTTTCACATCTAGCACATATTTTCATTTTTATTTCCCTTCCTCCTCAGTGCTTTTCTGCCTCAAAGATCCCTCCTGGCAATTTGAACCTGTCCTCAGCTCCTCAGTTACTAAAATCCCAGATGCTTTTTCAGTGGCAGCTTGTCATTAAGATGCCAATTTTAACACTCTTTCATTTAAAAAGATCAGCCCCTTGGTCCTGCAATCAGCTCCATATGTACTGACCCTCTCAGAGATCTGTCCACTCCAATGCAATTTCAACATCTGTCCTTAAATGTGAAATGTTGAACAGTTCCTGATTCAGCTTTTACATTGGAAAATGAGCTAAAAGAAGCTGTAAGGTCCACAAGCTACCACTTGCCATGATGGATGGGGAAAAGAATGTTTAATGCTGATTTTTTTCTCTGTTACTTTCTTATCCCTCACCCTACTTCACCCATTATCTCGTCTTCCCCATCCTACCCTCACATATGTGCTGCCTCACATATCCTTAGCAGATGTATAACAGGTTAGCAGATCAAGAGTATGTTAACTTAATTGGTGCCCTCCATGCCTTACAGACCCTAATATATTTTTTCAACAAAATACTTAGAGTGGTTTGAAGCAGTAATATGCATCTTGATATATGCATCTCATCCAGAGCTTAAATACTGTTTTTTATTCCCTCTATGCTGGCTAGTATTCTGATTTTGCAAGGTGAGAAAAGCAGCTAATTGTTGCTGAATGCAGCACTGTGGACCAGGACATGCAGCCAAAGGGCCCTCACAAAACCTGCAGCTGGACAAGGAGCAAGTGCTGCCCTTCACTTCTGTTGAGATGACCTTGCAATATGTTTTTTTTTGTGGGAAAGAGGACAAATTTCTCCTCTAGCTCTCTAATAATCTGTCTAGCTATGAAATGCATTCTACATTTATCTCTAGTTGCTATTGAAAATCTGATTCTTCAGCTTTTACTAAAAATGCTGTGGCTAGGGATACCTTCTTCCTCTGGAAATGACAGTGAATTCAAGAGATTGCCCCACAACAGCTCCTGAGGCAGCTGCAAAGCAAGTGACTGCTTCTGAGAGGGAATTAAAGCACTCAAGTGAGTCTCTAGCTCTGATTTGTCTCTCTAACCTGGCAAAATAGGCTCATTTTTGGAAATTTTTGAAGGAGCGATGAGCTTTCCCACCTACCTTCTGCAGTGCCAATACTGTGTTAGGGTTGCAGCATTTGTACCAAATGGATTTTAAAATAGAGGCAAACGGTGTGACTCCAATTCCTGCTGCAATGCACACACTCACTCGGTAGTGAAAAATGTCTGTGGTTGCAGTTCCGTATGGTCCATCCACGGCCACTCTACAGCAACAAGACATTTAGTCAAGGGTCAGCAACTTATAAGATGACAGAAAGGTTAAAATTTGTTGGGCTGCATATTTTCAAAACTGAACTTCTGTTAAAATGGAAGAGAAAAGACATGTCTAAGCTGGCACACAAATTAGCCATACAAATACATTTAATTTTCAGTGGGTGCCATTTAATAGCAAAGCAACTGTTTTTTCTGAAATGAGAGAACAAGAGCACCCATGTGGGTTTGGGGCCTGGCCATCTATTTAAGCATGCAATTGCAATTTTCTGGCTTTCTGAAATGTGATTAGTCATATAATTGCATGTCCAAATTTAGCTGTGGAATTTGCATATTTAATCATGAATTACTGAAAAGCATCCTGTTTTAGAGCTTTATTTTCTGTATTGTATATATCAAAGTAAAGAGGAACAGATTATATTAATCATTTTGAAAAGTTGTCTATATGTGTTAAAGTAATAAAAGAGAAAGCAAGAAAGAGGTCATCACATGCAAGGAAACTACTATTTTCTCAGCTCTTTCTGAAAAACTAATATTTCAGAAATACATTTTTGGCAATAATACTGTACTTAGTATCTGACATAAAGGCAAAATGTGTAGGGAGAAATGCTTGTTTATGTTACTGCCTCCTATAATCAATGTCACTGATACTGAGGCATTCATTTTGGTCAAAATTAGAGGTGAAAAAGATTTTTAAATAATCAGATTAATTCCTCTAGCAACATGGAATGTAAATACACGCAGTGCTTTGGAGTGCTCTGTCCAGCCTGTCTTTCAATAACATAAGTGTTCTGGAAGATGGTTTTACTATCTAACACCCTGTCCTTGGGAAAAATGAGTTTTTTCCTTCTTTCAGATTTTCCATTGCTTTGTGCTCTTTATTGCATGAATCATCTTTAAAATTCAGCTTAAATACTACAAACAAATATGCAGACATGGAAAGAATGAAATGTGTTAATGGGAAAAAGAAAGGGGGATCACCAAGCGATGGTACACACAAACATAGAGACACAACATATCTGAAACCCTATTGTTGCTTTCTTACCCGAAGTCCTAGCAAACATTTTCCCTTTCATTTGTACTTGTTACGTGGTTCATTTTTATTTCAATATTCCAGATGCTCTGCAAGTGTGGTAGCAAATGAAACACCTACTCAGGGATAAATTTTGGAAATCTGGCCTCAGATACAAATACAATAAACTTTTTTAAAATATGTATTGTTACTCAGATTATTGCCCAGCCCTGCATTTTTTGAGCACTCATAACTTACTGTAAAATATGGTTAATTTAGGGTATATATGTAAAGTGCCTAAGAACTGCTTTCAGGTAAGCTTTTTGTGTAGTTCAATGGGAGCTTGGGTACAATCCTCATTATTGTTAATAGACAGAAGAAAATTATCTGGAAGGAATTTCAAGAGATTCTTTAATCTGTTTCTCTGTCTCTGTGCTATAAGACAGGATTCCTTACAGAGATTTGTCTGCAAATCCTCATGTGACAGAGATTCTATCATTGGTTTGAATGCCTTGCTCAACTATAGCTAGAGAGCTTAGCCAAATACAAAGACATAGAGAGGAGAAAGCAGAGAAAGAAATTGAGCTACACAACCCATTCATTTGATCTAAAGAGGATGGAGGAAGGTAGGAAGATAGTAAACAAAGTGACAAAAAATAATACATTTGCATTTATCAAGGGAGGATTAGAAAATAGGGCTACAGACTGTTTCTAGCTATGGCTTGGATTATCCATATTGTTTGTGTCCATCTACACAATTTCATTAGAAAGAAGCATTATACTTTTGGGGAAGGCAGGGAAAGTATTTAGTTTTGGAGAAGTAACATTAGCAGATTCTTGTATTATTTTTAGAATTTAAACATTTGCTGATCAGCATGATTATGTAGTACTCCTGACTGTAAGAGAAGCTAGATTTTGGGACAACGTGCTCAAACAGCAATTAAGTGAGCCAAAATCCCAAAGAGGCATAATATGGAACTTGATTATTTTCATAGGAATAATCTTATCTCTCAGATTGTCCAGAAACCACAACTAACTGCCTTTGCTACCTGTACAAATGCACATACATTTTATTTTAGTCTTCCTTTATTAATTTCAATATACATATTTTATTTTTAGAACCTTACCTTATCATTCAGTCGCTACATGGCTTCTGTCTTCTGCTCAGCTTCTGCTGTATGTTACTTTTTTAATATAGTCACCAATTTGGTGTTTATCTTTAGATATTGAAATCTGTGAAAAAGACTTGTTTTATGCTTTATTGCTAGCTTAATTATTGAAATATTCTTTTTAATATATTGCAAGAAAGCAACTGAATGATGGCATTAGGCACCCTGACAAGATTAAAAAGAAGAGTCTTTATATATGACAGTGCTGTTAGTTTCAACCCTGCATTGTGGCCAGCAACATTTGATAATATTTTTCTCTTTCTCATTCTGTACACTGGCTGTCAGTCACTCTGGACCACTTTTGCTCTGCTTCTGCTGAAATGGCATACTTCTCATTCCAGTTGTCTTTAACAGAGGCACAGCTTTCATTTCTAATTCTTATTAACTGATATAATGAAAAGACTGGATCAGACTTTCTTCTCTGCCCCCACCTTCTAGTATGCCTCAGTAGCTCAGTGGTGTCTATAAGCTTTTTCCAAGTCCCATTAAATTATATAAATGTAGTTAAATAAGTGTCTTTTGCTGTTCAGTTTTACTAAAAGTCCCTCATCAAAAGTAATTTTCCAGGGGGAAAATTGTCCCTTGAGTCCCAGGCCCTTCACACTCTGCCAGAACCGAAATGATTCTGTGCTGGGCTTTGCTTTGCTGAAGATCTCCACTGTGCCTGCAAGGAGCTACATGGTTTGAATCCATTACGTATAGAGCGAGATGCTTAGCTGGTGTAAGTCAGGATGGCCCCGTTAACTTCAGCAGAACTCTGCTGACTAGCAACAACGAAGCATGGATTAAGATGCCACAGATACAGAATTTGAACACCAATAACCTTTATAAAGTACAGCAGGGTTTGGACGCTGGAGACAGAGCTGAGGGAGACTGCAGGAATGAAGTAAGGTTCAGGCAGAAGTTTCTGGGGCCACAAAATACGTAAGTAACTGAAAGGGAAAATCTGGAAGTTTGGATGGCAGGTGATGGGTGCCATCAGAGCATAAACATACAGGCACAAAGCTAGCAGATAGCTTCCAGTGTGGTTTTAATTCAGTTCTCAAGCACCCATCTGTCAAAATGGATATCTTTAGGTGAAGATATAGATGTTAAAGATTTAGATGATAGTGACAGAGATATAGATATAGACTTTAAATCTTGGATTAATCAACACGTTTTCTTGGTAGCTGTTGGCCTATGTTCATGACTGTGTTTGTGGTTTTTTTAGCATAATGGCATATTTATGGATCAAGAACTACAATCTAATATTATATCATAAAGAACACACACAAAATTAATTAAAGGTTAAATTGTTAACATTTATTTTAAAATGTATTGTTTGTTATTCAAACCTTGGTAACATCCACAATTCTTTGAAAGCTTTGTCCTCAGCTCCGAAGGCCTTGAAGAGGGCTGCAGTCCAATCCCCGACGACCCGTACGTGAATGCTGAAGAAGTCCTCCTCAGGAGCTGAGGTGAGGGTGAAAGGGTGCCACTCCAGCTGTGAGACAGATGGGCACTGTAGAAAGATATATTGACCAGGTCCCATTTTAAAGCCACGTTTCTTCATGTGAAGCTCAAGGACTCCAGAGGAATGCATCACCACCTAGATAATAATGAAAGGTCCTGTTTTATTTTCCTTCAGAGGAGTAACTGTTTGTTTCCATTAGGTTACAGGTCACTTTGCAATCATTTCTACCCGAGTTCAACCACAGGCTAATGTGAATTGGGACGCACAGTAATTTTTAAATGTGTAGATTATGGCCTAAACTGAATGTTGTGGTGCTGTTGTTGCCCAGCAGCTTGAGAGTCAGTACAGTATGTATCGTGGGGCAGCTTGCTTTGTGAGTGTAAGAGACAGAGGAAAGGCTGTAATAATTCAACAATTTGTCAACTTTCTATCATAGTACAGCCTATGCAAAAGTATTCCTTAATAGACTGGAATAATTTCCCAGTTTTACTCTCATGTAACACAGTTAACATGTATGGGATTATTGTTGGTTTGGCAAGAAGAAAAAAGCTCAGTGAGCTCAATTCTAATATACTTTTATTAAGAGGTAATCTCAGTTAAGCAGGCAGTTTTATATGTCATACATAGTATACTGAGATTCTCAGATCACAGCCACGCTGTGAAATCAGCAGCAAGACTTATCCGACATGCTTTTCCCCTCACTCAGGATAAGCCTCTTTCTGATCACCAGCTTGATATGTGTGGACTTGGCTGCTTCAATAGCAGCATTCCTCATCCATTCTGCTGTGACTTAAGTAGGCCCTTAACATGCAGAGATATTTACAACTGGGATAAATTGTTACAGGGGTATTAATGAAGCTTTGACTATTTATGCTAACTGATAATATAACCCTTAATCTCCTTGGAAGCCTCCAGATTTGAAAGTAAAAACCATGTCCTACTGAAGTCAAGGGCATCACTGGCATTTACTGCAGTGGAACATGGTTTCAGTTCATTAAAAAGAGAGATCCTCTGCACAGATGTTATGGTGGTGTAAAGTCTGGTGCTTCGTTATTCAAGTTTAGTCCCATATGGAATATTCTTATGGACTTGCTATTGGAATAAACACAAAACCTAAAATCAATACTTGGCTGAAACCATGGTAATGATGGAAGAGCTGCTGAAGCTAGGAGTGAAAAATGAGGTCATAATATAAAGACGTTATCTATAAAAGATAGAAAAAGTCATCGACATAACTTTTTTTTACACAGACATGCAAGCTCTGTTACATACCTTAGTAATGACCACCTCCTGTCGAAATCTCCAAAATCTAACAATTCTTTCACAGATGTACAACACCACAGGACTTAAAACCCACTTCCAAGCCTGTTGAAAGTTCCATATTAAAAACCAACATTTATTGTAATGTCTCAAAAAATATTTTGCATTTCTGGTTTAAATCAGCAGGTAGCCTAAAATGAAATTGTTTGATTTCTCTTCTGTGGCTTTTTGTTTGCCTTTCTGAAGAGGGTATTTCTATTGCTACTGTAGCAGTTCTGGCTTTCTTGTGGAACAGACATATGGGACTCCTTCACAGACACACTCCAAAAGCGGTGCTAATATCTATCTGTATTCTGGCCAAGAAGAGTCCTTTAAAATCTTTTCCTACTAAAAGGCAAAAGGATTAATCTATTTAGGTGTTATGTATAGACGTCATTGGACCTGAAGATGTAAAGATAAATACATTTATACAATATTACTCATAACCTTACTATTTTTTTGCTCTTCAGAGTCTAAAATATTTCAGAAGGGCCAGATAGGAGTAGCTTTTGTGGTCATCTGTGAGCTTTTTGATGCTGCATGAGAAAACATTAAGTCCCAAATATTCAATTAGAGGAATGGGATATATTTCCATTTAATGCATTAGTCGGCTCTGTATTAATAAACATGTTTTTTTTATCTAGGATATTAAGCTGGTCATACTTGTATGCAGATGATTGCTGTGCTTGTACTTGCTAATCGTATGTACTGATCACTATAACAATCAAAGATACTTGGCTATTCAAGTATACTAGCCGATGATTTCACTGAGTTGCAGTAAGATAATTGGATGTAACTGAACCTTCATGATTAAAAAAATTTTTTTTTCCTATACAAGATATTGTTTTATTTCTAGTTTTGTTAATTACACAGCTCATTCTAGCAAACTGAAGACTCCACAGTGAATTTTAAAAAAATCCAAAGAGTAACTTTATTTGCTGAAGCATTGACTTTGCTCCACAAGCTAGGTAACGGGTTATAAAGTATCTTTCATGAGAAGCAAGCCATAAAATTATGTGCCTTCCTTAGAAAGTGCTAAGAGGATGGAGTGGCAATTTCCCAAGGTTAAGTCTTGAAAATTAAATTAAAAAAATGCATGATTTAATAATGGGAAGAAACCAGCATAAGCCAGAAGATTCTCAGTTAAAACAGAAACTCAACACATCCGTTGTCCCTAAATACTACAGGTGTCTCTGCACAGTGGGTGATCTCACATGTCTTGAATATATTTGCATATATCAAGCCAAAATAATGATAAGACCTGTTTTTCCTCCCTTCCATTTGTGCTACCTGTAAATAAAAGCACGTGACAGGAATGTTAAGGCTGCAGGCTACCCTGTGCGAGAGCTCAGCTGAGATTTCAAATGTGCCATCACTCCAGTGCAACGGAGCATTCAATCCAAAATATCTTTTGGCTGGGTTGGGACAACAGGGCATCTACCAGGAGGAATGGGCTGCCAGGCAATATGGCTCCTGGCCTGCTAATCAGGACATCAGTATTCTTGCCCAAGTGGTGTTTCCTTCTGTAATGAGAATGAACTGAGTTGGGGCAGCAATGGCTCAGGAGAGAGACTGTGAGGATAAAAGTCCAGATGCCCAGGGTGCAACAGAAGTGCTTCATCATCCTCAGTGGGAGCCAGGTCGGGCTCCTACCCACTGAAATATGGAGCAGGGGAGCAGATGTGGCATGACTGAGAAAGGGGCTCCACTGTGGTAGCCTCCCCCGGGAGCCGTGGCCAGTGGGGCATGCACTCCAACATCACCTCATGCAATCCCAGCTGTGCACAAGGTTGTTCCCTCCCTGCTTGGTCACATCCGCATCTGCCCCTGCCAGTGCTGTGCAAGCCTTGCCATGGCTTTTTAGCCTCTGAATGAATTTGTGCTAACTGCGGTGTCTAGCAGCATAGCACATTACCCGTCCAGCAAAGCACTGTTCTTATAGATGATCTATATGCCATATGGTATTATCACAATTCATTTAAAGTAATGTGACTTTGCAAGTATGGCCTTGGGTATGCAGGAAAGTGTGGCAAAATAGGTTTAACACTGAGAAGTGGAAGATGTCTCCAGTTAGCTTTATGATAATGGATGTGAAGACATGCTGTTGGAAGCAAGCTTGAGTCTGTATTCATGGTGCGTAGCCATGTATTGATTTTTATGGCGACATTGTAGCTGAAATTTTTAGAGAGGCATTCATTTTCTCATTAATATGCGGGTTGGATAGTGGCTAACAATAGTTTAGTTTAAGAAAAATCTATGTCAGCCATTAAAAGAGCTACAAGACACTGAATGCTAATTTCTCTCCTTTACTATAAGATTTCCTTTGGTATGTTTTCTCTTTTTGGAAGAAACAACAAAAACTTGCATATGAGCAAGCTAAATCTTGAGCTGTAAATGTTAAATGATTTTGTTTGGATGCTAGACATCTGACATACTGTACAAGTCTGCTACTTAATTACCCCCTGTGGATTTGCAATCTTGTTGCAGTGAAACCACCCTTCCGTGGGACAATTTTCCTGCCTTTCGCCTTTCCCTTTCATAACTTATTGTTTCAAATCCTTTCCTTTTTACCTAACTTCATACATCAAGGCTGGACGATATGAAGCATGTGCCCCAAAGCAAGGACATAATTTCATCTCCAACTTACTGTCCCTTGGTATTTAGACTATCCATATTAAAGTACTATTAGTTAAAATAATAATATTAATTTGCATCCGTAGCTTTACAGTTCCATTGTATTTTCTGTATCTCTGCCCTCATAAGGTTTTCATTTGGAGGCTCTGTTTGTGCAATGAAAATATCAAGGGTATTGGTGATGCTAAATAATTAAAAATAAATGTACACAACAGATTTAAACACAGTACAGTTCTGAAATCCATACCCTTCAAAGGGAGTGGTGTTGTCTAACTAAAGGGTCTTCTAGAAATAAAAATTTTTATTAATAGCACCAAAATTTTACACATCACTCTTCATCTGTATACGTCTATACTGATTATATAAGAGGTCAGCATCAATATCTTAATGCACAGGGAGAGGTCGTGGAACAGAAATGTGAAACGACTCTCTATATGACACTAAGTGCCAGTCACTAGCATACATCCCAGCCCACTACTACCTAAGATGTTTGGCCTCCCAAGGGAGGACATTAAGTTAAAAAAAAAAGACCAACATTGCTCTTACCACAGGTTTGTTGCCAGAAAACTGCGGCAAAGGGCACTGAGTGGCATTCTCCCATTCCAAGTAGTGATCCTTACAGTAAGTGACATTGTGAAGCAGCAGACTCTGAGGTGTCTGACCTCGGACAAGCTGACTTAAAACAAAAATGTTCATCAGTGATATGCCTCTTTGCAAGGCTTCTGTGCACCTGGAGGTTTTGCACTAGTAGTTGAATGCAGATTCAGAGATAACTGAAAGTTCAAGAACTGGCCATTTCAACCTTATTCTGCTCTCATGTTCAAATTACCTTTCCTTTAGCTGTGCCATGACTTTTTGACCACATGCAAGAAGTGTATCATAGTATTGGTATACATCAATGCAGCTGAAGTGTGGAGAGTCCTTGCGTAGAAAATGTACATTTTGCTATTTGTGGCAAAATTAGAATGATTTCAAAGTTCTTTGGAGCAGACACTTTGACCTCCTCTGTATATGAGCATCTGGTATTATTTAGAAAAATAATAAAATTTAACAGTGACAGACCTTCTCTTTCCTTTGCTGCTTTCTAAATGCATTTTTCAAAGCTGCAAATAAAGTTGGAGGACTGTAATTAGATGTGTACTCTCTAAACATATTAAATTCTAGCTTCTTTACTTCAGAGAATGTTAATGATGTGAATTTTCCCAAACATATCAATCCTGACTGTTCAGTTTAAATGGATTTCAGCTGGTGTTGATTATGGGTAGAGAAGGAAGATTTTTATGGGGAAACCCTGATTGTTTCATATTGTTTCTCTGAATTTTCCCTTCCGTACTTACTTTGGCTCCACAGTGTTAGTCTGTCCTGCCCACTAGTCTAACAAGAGACAAGGAGATAAGTGCTGCTTTCTTCTACATGTCTACAGTGTCATTGGCTGCAACAAGTTCAGACAGAAAGACAGAAAAGGAGATAGGCTTGAGTGAGTTTTGTTCAGTCTCCTGGGAAGGAGGAAGAGGTGGGAAGTGAATGAAACCTTGGGTATTGACTCCTTTTCATAAGTGGGGTAGTGGTAGGGATGTGCTGGGGCAGCAGGGAGCTGCTTTGTTGCACCGCACTCCCAGACTGGATGAAGCAGCATACTCATTGAATGCTGTTGATAGAGCTGTTAAATAAGAGTCCCCTTTTCGGGGAAGTCTTTTGCTGAGGAGTGACGATCAGCTCGCTAAGCAGAGGGAGCTTACAAAGCTGAAGGTTAAAGGGTTCATTATATTTCTTTGAAATTGGATTCTAAAAGATTTGCCAAAGAGAGAGGGGAAGGGGGACATTTTGATCAGGCCAGGATACAGTTTACAGCATTTGTTTGCAGCTGTGCCTCTGAAACTTGGGACTCATTAATTGGGCCAGTTTCAGGAACAATCAAAGCCAAACTGAATATGGCAGCTTTCAAACTGCAAGGAGAGAGGTGAGAAAAATAACACACCACAAAACATTGAACCAGCCTGTTCCCCACCCTGTGGTGATGCCATGTACCTCTGGGGAACAGGCAGACACTCACAGTGCTGTGGGCTAGGAAGTTCCTCTGTATCAAGGAGTAGTGGTCTATACATACTTCAGCAGTGGGCAATACCATCTGAACATTTTACAAAACAGACATAAAAAGTGTATTATGATAACTCCAAGTGACTCTGTCCTTACAGAATCACAGAATCACAGCATGTAGGGGTTGGAAGGGACCTCAGGAGATCATCTTGTCCAACCCCCCTGCACCTAGAGCAGGGTGCACAGGACCATGTCCAGAGGGATTTTGAATGTGTCTAGGGGAGGAGACTTCACAACCTCTCTGTCACCCTCTCTGTCACAGTAAAGAAGTTTTTTCTTATGTTAAAGTGGAACTTCCTGTGTTCTAGCTTATGCCCATTGCCCCTTGTCCTGTCATTGGGCACTACTGAAAAGAGTCCAATCCCACCCTCTTGACACCCACCCTTCAGATATTTATAAGTACTGATGAGATCCCCCCCTCAGTCCTCTCTTCCCCAGGCTGAACAAGCCCAAGTCTCTCAGCCTTTCCTCATAAGAGAGGTGCTCCAGTCCCCTGGTCATCTTTGTAGCTCTTCGCTGGACTTGCTCAAGCAGTTCCCTGTCCTTCTTAAACTGGGGGGACCCAAAACTTGACACAGTACTCCAAATGTGGCCTCACTAGGCTGGAGTAGAGGGGGAGGATAACCTCCCTCGATTTGCTGGACACACTCCTTTTAATGCACCCCAGGATACTGTTGGCCTTCTTGGCCACAAGGGCACATCGCTGGCTCATGGTCAACCTCCTGTCCACCAGCACTCCCAGGTCCTTCTCAACAGAGCCGCTTTCCAGTAGGTCAGCCCCCAACCTGTACCGGTGCATGGGGTTGTTGCTCCCCAGGTGCAGAACCCTACACTTGCTCTTGTTGAACTTCATGAGGTTCCCCTCAGCCCAGCTCTCCAGCCTGTCCAGGTCTTGCTGGACTGCAGCACAGCCTTCTGGCATATCAGCCACTCCTCCCAGCTTGGTATCATCAGCAAACTTGCTGAGGTTGCACTCTATCCCTTCGTCCAGGTCATTGATGAATATATTGAACAGGACTGGACCCAGCACAGACCCCTGGGGAACACCGATAGTTATGGGCCTCCAACCAGACTCTGCCCCGTTGATCACGACTCTCTGGGCTCTGTTGTTCAGCCAGTTCTCAATCC
>WEKW01008691.1:54007-90957 GCA_013389905.1 Sula dactylatra
GGGCACCTCTCCTGTCCTCCATGACCTTTCAAAGATGATGGAGAGTGGCTTGGCAAGAACATCCACCAGCTCCTTCAGCACTCGTGGGTGCATCTCATCGGGGCCCATGGATTTGCAAGGATCCAGTTTGCCTAAATGATCTCTGACCCAGTCCTCCTCAGCCAAGGGGAAGTCTTCCTTTCTCCAGATTTTCTCTCTGTCCTCTGTGGGCTGGATGCCTGAGGGCCAGCATTAGCAGTAAAGACTGAAGCAAAGAAGGCATTCAGTAACTCCGCATTCTCTGCATCCTGCGTCACCAGGGCCCCTACCTCATTCAGCAGTGGGCCCACTGTATCCCCAGTCTTCCTTTTACTGCTTATGTATTTAAAGAAGCCCTTCTTGTTATCCTTGACATCCCTCACCAGACTGAGTTCCAAGTAGGCCTTGGCCTTCCTCGTTGCATCTCTGCATACCCTGACAACATTCCTATATTCCTCCCAAGTGGCCAGTCCCTTTTTCCATGTACTGTGAACCTCCCTCTTCCATTTGAGTTTCTCTAGAAGCTCTTTGGTCATCCATGCAGGTCTTCTGGCTCCTCTGCTTGACTTCTTCCTCCTAGGGATGCACCAATCTCGAGCTCGGAGGAAGTGGTACTTGAATACTAACCAGCTCCCTTAGACCCCCCTGCCTTCTAGAGCCCTAGCCCATGGGATTCCTCCAAGCAGGTCTTTGAGGAGGCCAAAGTTGGCTCTCCTGAAGTCCAGGGTAGTAATCCTACTTGTCACCCTGCTTCTACCACACGGGATCCTGAACTCCACTCCTTAAATCTGAAAAGATTTACAACAGCTCAAGGCCGTGTGAACTCTAGGTAGTCAGCAGAAAAAGATCTATGGAGCAAAGTAGTCTTTGTTGAGGACCTTTCACTGTACATGTTTGAGGGTTGCCTAGGGTTTAGGACTAGGTCTGGTTTGATCCTGTGAACAGATCACTTGTTAGTGCTTGGCATATAGAGATGCATTCCTGTCAGCATAGTTTCATCCCAAAACACTGTGTTATGCAGCCTGAGGGTGTGCCATGGTATGAACCAAAACATAGGAGGTGAAGAGGACCACAAGATTTGCATCAAAACTGCACTCCCTATCTGAATTAAAACGTGAATGTAGATGCACTGCTGTAGATTCACATTAACGCTATTGCAAAGAAATGAGAAAAGGAAATGTGGGGAAGCACACAAGGGAGAATAAGCAGATGTCAGTAGAGATGGAAACAGAAGATGGAAATGTTTTCAGCAGTAGGCACATTTTAGCTCTCACTGTGCACTAACAGGGAATTTATCAGCCCCTGAGCTTCTCAGGGAGGCTCCCCTGACCCTGCTGTCCCTCAGTGTGAGAACTGGAGCCCTGTACCAACAGAATGGACCTTCCTTTTGTGCTGAGGAACAAGGAGACAATCAGTGACCTGGCAGTCATCCCTCTCCATAAACACCACCTGTCTCTGGGCTAGTCATAAGCTTGAGTTGTTTGTTACTGTAGTCATTTAAACCTGGTTCATAGTATAGTCCCTGTTTCTCTATGGTGAAGAAATTTGGGGTTCTTTTCCCCACCAAGAAAGAAGGGCAAAACTACTTTACATTTATGGATTTAGAGGAGAATGGGCACAGGAAGAGTCACCACTGGATAGCTGACATGCTGAAAGCTTGTCAAGTTTGTACAAGCTTTCTCACAAAATGCCTTACAAGAGCTATGAGCAAAAGATCTAGCCCTTATTAATTTGAACCCACAAAGGTCTGATTCCTAATCTGGAATGTCCCCAGTTCTCAGGAATGACAGTTCATTTGGACTGATGCATTGATAAGGTGCAGGTTGTGAGATGGTATAAGAGTGGTTGAAAAAACTAAACCACACTTTTAGTTCTCTGAAAAGTGGTGTGTTTTAATTTAAAAATTATTTCATTTTGCAATCTGTCTCCAAGCAAAGATCCCAGCAGTTTGTTAATAGAAAAGCACAGGATTATAGATTTGAATCGTGTTTGATTTCAAACTGTGTACATATACCTCCATGTAGTTTATGCAGGCACTTACCCCATACCATGGATTATTAAACCAATAAAGAAAACCACAAAGAGGTGATGGGTATACCAGAACACCTCATAGCATGACCTTCTGATGAGCTCAGTGGATGAAGTCATGATCAGAATTAAAGCCACAGTTATCA
Source organism: Sula dactylatra (assembly GCA_013389905.1). Taxonomy (NCBI): domain Eukaryota; kingdom Metazoa; phylum Chordata; class Aves; order Suliformes; family Sulidae; genus Sula; species Sula dactylatra. Next base: position 56,200 of record WEKW01008691.1, read on the forward strand.
CAACTCCAGTTACTCCAGCTATGGTGTTTAGCACCTCTCCTGTTGTGTTCTAGAATAAGAATACATTATTAGTATTATTATTATTAGCATTTTCATTAGTATTAGTAGTAGTTGTTGTTATAATTGTTATTTTTATTACTACTTCTGTTACTGTTACTATTATTACTGTTGCTGAAATTTTATATGAAGCCAAAACTTAAGATATAATTTCAGCATAGGAACAAAACCAGAACAAGACTTGGAAGCAAGGCAAATGTCCATTTTACCAAGAAGAGCATGGAAAAACATCCTTCTGTTCTATTTCCACTCAGGCTTATCCCAGACACATGTGCAAATGTTTGCTGCCACTTATTTGTTTCAGGAATTGAAAGGAGGGAATTAGACAGTCTCATTAGTACTTTTATCTATTTTGCTTATGTAAAAGTGTCTCAGAAAAAAAGGAAAATTATTAGAGAAATTAAAAAAAAATTAAACCAAGAGGTGTAATAAGCAAAACAGCAGTAGAAAAAAAGCTTATTCATATGAGGTGATAAAGTGAGGGGCTAAGACACCTGCAACCATAAAGGTGTGTGGCTCTTTTGTGCTTATTTTACTTGTTTGTGGGTTTTCAGCAGCCCTGAAATGGTGTATAAAAATGGCACGCTCTCATTTACCTAAACAGCATATCTCATTTCCTTACATTTGTTCCTTACTTTTACCTGGAGATGCATTAGATAATACTTGGGTTTATTTTTTGAAATACATATTTATGTTTACATTTTTACGCTTGTCAGTGATGAAACATTAATATGCTGGGATTGAACAAGTTCCTTCTTGTTCACGACTCACAGACATCAGCACAGGTCTGTTACATCTGTCTAAACTCACCAAAATAAACTGAAGTGAGAATGAAGATATATTTTGAACACAACAGTCAGATGCTAATCTCAGTTATAAAGTGCAAATTGTGAAGAACAGCAGTAAAAATCTCACACGCAAGATGAAACTCAAGCTAAATATGCCAGCGGAGTGCAAATGAAGTCCCCATTTGGTCTGCAAAGCATATATATCTGTTTTCCAGGTGCTGATGCACAGGAGTGAAGGTGCTCAGCATGCCTTCTGGATCCTGATTTGGTTCCACAGCTTAATACACTGGGAGAAAAAAGCCCTATATTGTACTTGTAAAGTGCACTCATTTGATATGGAAATCCTAGAGGTGATAAAATTCCACAATGCCATTTTTACAGTCACTTTTTACAGTAAAATCATTCTTTCAAATGTTCACACTTGACAGCGCACAGTACATTTTCAGATTGGTGCCTGTGAAGAGTGTGTTCAGATCCTATTACATATTAACAGGATTGATCTAGGTGATATTTTGAACATTTCCATTACAGTGGCTAGTTTGAATGTTGAGATGAAACAAGGAAAAATGTCAAAGACACTTAGTGCATTGCTACTACAGGGGTAGGAGGAAACTGAAAAGAATGCCTGAATTGTTGCTCTCAGAACTTTCTTCTCTGAAGTGTGAAGCAATCTTTTATTTGCTTTCCTTCATAATTCATTAATTCTGAGTGTAGCTACTGAGACACAAGTGGGTGATAAAACAAATATAAATATTAGAGGTTAGAGTAAAATCTAGGCTGTTAATTGTGGGGCGTATTACTGTAAGAAATCTGGGAAAGGATCTCAGAAGATGCTAGCCTTCCTCCTCAAGGGTATTTAGGATCTTAATGTTCCTTAGAGGCCTACGTCACAGTTATATCACCATGGGAAGGCTTAGTGGAGGAAAAAATGCATGCTGAAAGATGGTAGGTTCCTGTTCAGAGCTGTGAGCTCTGTTCTGTTCTTGGGGAACATCTCACATGCATGTGGCAAGAGTGGGCACCAGGTGTGCAGAGACTGGGCAGCTTAGTCCATGCTTGCTGTGCTGTTCTGATAAACCTGACTACTTTGTCAACACTAACATCAAGACTTTCGTGTTCACATCATTGAGACCATTCATTTGCTTGGTTTTCTTCAAACTTGAGAATCGTTTAGAAAAAATAGGACAAAAAGCCTTGCAGTTGAAAACTACTGTTGAATCCTCCTGATGATTGTCCAGCCACCATCTCACTTTGTTTCTTGTTTCCATGGAGCACACCACTGCCTGAAAGAGCCCCAGACCTTGTTCATGCAGCCTTTATTGCATGCTGACTATGTGGGAGATTTCTGAAGATCAGAAACAATGTGTGTGGGAGTCTCAACAGGGCCATTTCAACCTTGGAGTATAGAGGAATATACCACAGTATGCATAAGCAAACAAATAACATCTGTGTGATGTATGAGGGAATAAGGAAAAAAGCTGATCGATTTTTGCATGTTTTACATGCATGATTGCAGAAAGGATCTGTTTTTCTTTATGAGTATTATAAAGAATAGCTTCTCTACGCATGCTGTTTTGAGGTAGCCAAGGAATTGAACAGGAGACACAGTCACTTTTCTTCCCCAAAGCAAGCAGAACCATTTATTTGCAGGGCTGAGGTGCACATACTCCTGCTTGTCTCTGAAGAGCACCCACCAGCACTAGCTTCCCAATGCACTGACTCCTATATGAAGCAATCCTCCGGGCAGTTTTTCACGTGCTTTTCCCTGGGCAGCCACACTCGACATGTAACAGGGCAGAATCAACCTCCAGATTGGGAAGATACTGCACAACCATTAGGAGAGACAAATAGCAACTGTGAAAGACATGTTGTTATGTGATATTGGTTTTTTTTTCTTCTGGAAAGAAGTTGTGTTTGTTCCATATATTGATAGTTTAGTTTAGTTTTTTAAAATTCTTTGCAGGTTCATTTCATTGTCTACTATTCACAATACTCCTTTTCCCCCCCTCAGCTGTCTCCTGACAAACTAATTAAAATACTGTAGACATTCTTTGAGCTTAGTAACCTGAAAATCGCAGCTCTGAGTAAGTGTTTTCAGCTGAAATTGAGGTTAACCTTTGGCAGCACCTTCTTTCTCTGGTTAAAAATACAGTTGAAATACAGTTTTACCGACAACAGAATCCACAGAGGAAAACTTTTTAGATGAGGAAAACCAAAAAGTGACAGCTTACCGTTTCATAGGTCCTGATTGGGTTCAAGTAGCTTTCATTTGGGCTCTTGCCAAGGCCAGAAAGTTTATTCCGTAACTCCCCAGCTTCCTTCGACTGGCTGGTATGATACCGCTCAATGTTGATCAAGTGGGCAACAATATGGATGGCTGCATGAGAGAAAGAGTGGTGTGAAATTACAGACACACTTGTACATGTCCACAGTGCCAGAAGGAACTTCATTTAGCATGCTATGAGCTATTTGAAAAAGCTTGGGCATAAATTGAGAGATTTGCATGGGTTAAGCTGACAGTAAAAGGAAAATTTTATCAAATACATGTCTAATATGAAGCAACTGCTTCATGTTGGAGGGAGAGGAACAGCTCCAGGGTCACTTCCCATGTTTACAGTCAAGTGCCCTGCAGTCTTCAGTGTCCTCAGAGCAGAACCTCTTGAGAAACAATATAAAGGTGTTTGCTTCTGATTTCAAATTGTTCAAAATTTGGTAAACCTAATAAAATCCCTATTTTTTTATTAATATACTAGCATGTGCCATGGTCTAATATAGCTACACAAGACACTGACTTGTCTGTTTGAGGCATAAAACAGTTTGCAAATTGCACCAGGGATAAGAGTTACATCCAAAATCTGTCCCCTGTTAACAAATAGCTATAGCATCACTTTATGCAGGTGGAGCCTGGGGAAGCCACAGGAACTATGATTTTAAGGAAGAAGTCTGAACCACAGTGTTAGATCTGATTTGCCCTGAACATCATATATCACCTCTGCTTCTGGCCTGCTCCCAAAAGGTATATGAAATGGTCAGTTTAGAAAAATGCCTTAGAGTGAAGTAAGAACTCCCCTGTAATTCTTTTCCTGAGTGGAAAGATGATAATTTCAAAACAGGGGAAAAGGAAATACTTTGTTTTATTATTGGCTGACGTAGATAAAGTCATAATCATGCTAGGTGCAGAGTTTCAGTTTTCAATATGAGAGATTCTCAAATCTATTACAGGAAAGTTGCAATTAGTGCAAAATATTAAACAGCAAAGGATGAAAAAAATGGCAATGAAAAACAATTATATGTCTACAGTAGAGCTATCATGATATGTTTTTGTAATTAGCTCTCCATTATCATCTCTTCTTCAGTGAGTATCTGTTCCTGTCCCTGACCCTTTAAAAAACATTTCTAAAAGGCAGTATTTGTAGTAAACCAAATATGATCTACTTCCTTGAACAGTATTGTATCAAAAGAAGATTCTTTTTTCCTTTTCATTTTTTCTTTTTTCCTTTTTTCCTCTTTTCATTTTTCTTTTTTCCTCTTCTCTCTTATTTCTTCTCTTTTCTTCCTTCATTTTTCTTTCTTATTCCTTCTTTCTTCTTCCTTCTTTCTTCTTTCCTCTCTCTTCCTCTTTCTTTTTTTTTCCTTTTTAAAACTGTAACTGTTTGCACAAAAGTACTGTCTTACTGTGCTAGTCATTGTGTAATCACAGAAGAAAGTGTGGATTTTTCCTGAAAACAGGATTAAATACATAAGGACTTTGGTATTGCTAAGTCTTTTAGGTGCCTATCCACTTAGTGAGCTCCCTCATTCCACATGCTGGAGTCAGGCTCATCTGCAGGACGTGGGGAGAGCTGGGGGCATGGGAATATGAGTTAAGGTAGGATGCTGGCCATGGAAGTCCTTAAAGCAGCCAGTGCAAAAAGGTAGAAGATTGCACTCTTCCCCCAACGGTAGGTTAGCCCATGTGTCCAGCCTGGAGAGAGGTTATTTTCACTCTGTTCTTCTGAGGTGATCCTTCTAGAGCAGTAGATGAGCTGTGGTTGGTCGACTGTCAGGTTGCACTTCATTCAAAACATAATGTTAGCTTAGGGACTCCCTCCCGCCACTCCCTAATACCTGCTTCACCTCATTGCCCAATGCTTAGATACTCACTGGGAGATGAAAGACCTATTTTAAAGTCCTTGTTACGTTAAATTTAAAGTAGGGCTTTAAATCAAATCACATGCCCTACTCACTGGGCTGACTGGTTATTCTCTTGCAACCTGTCTCCTGATGAAATCCTTAATAAAAATAATCAAATATTTATTGACACAGGCATCCCAAGTGAATATCCTGAGCACCCAAACTGCAAAATCAAGCTCCCATTTTTTCTGAATCTTTGGCCCAATGAATAATAAATTATTTATACAAGCTGGAATAGCTTCGGCAGAATGGAGACTGAATCCAAATGGGTATGAACTGCGCAGAGATAAAATGAGCCTGGAAATTAGAAGACAGATTCAAGCCATCAAAGGAATGAGACTCTAAAATAACCTTTCAATAAATGGGATAATGGGATCAAGCAATCTAAGCAGCTTTCGGCTGAAGGTTGGTCATTTTATGAAATAGTGTATATGACGTGACTGGGAGCATTACAGGGTATTGGACTCAGTGACCCAGCATGTCCTGCCTATGTTGTTATGGATTAAGTGCTGCATGTGAAACAACCTGGCCAGCATCAGGCGGGAGTCACTCCCCAGAGCCTGCACGTGAGAGGGTGCTCCCAGCACCTCAGCAGCACCGGAATGCTGAGAGGAAGGTTATGTTAGACCACAAGCAGCGAGTGAAAAGTGTGGATTCAGACTGTCAAAACCCAAGAGCCTGAGAGGCTCTGAGATGCAGGGTTTAGATGGCAGCTGTGTGGGGGCTGTGGCAATCTGTTCCCCAGCGTACAACTGATGTATAAGCAGTATATAAACACTGTTTATGTATTTAAGTCTAACAGCACTTTTAAGTGCTGAGTGGGAAGTGGGGAACTGTTCCTACAAGGGTCTGTTTTCAGAACAGATGTTTTGGCCTTGTAAGGAAGTTATCAGATCCAGCTGGAAGGGAACCAAGTCATTGCTTGATGAGGAACTGATTTCTCTGACATCTGAAAGAGCTCACTCAGTGGACGGGAGTGTGGGGTAATGGACTGCAGTCTGCGGTAGGTTGTAGAGTTACATGCTGCATGTAGTCGGGTACTGGACTAAGAGAAAGAAGAGAGAAGAATTTCAAGGGATGGAAAACCTGACAATGAATCACTGAGTGGACTTTTACTAAGCAGTTATATCTTGGCATCTGCTAGTGATTACTGGTGCAACCGGTAATGGTACTTGGGCCTCTTGCCCTCTGTCCCTGCAGGATGCTCTTTATAAATGTGATGTAATAGTCACCATAGCCCTGGGACCACATGAGTTTCACACAGTTGTGATCCATAGTGTTGTTTTACCAAGGGTTCCCAGCAGCATATGAACTGCAGGTTTTGGACTATCCTTGCTCACTTAAAATAGCAACATTAACTAGAGGTGGAGGTTTGAATCTATGTTGATAGCATAATACACTTTCTCTTTCACCTTCAAAACACAAGGATTTTTAAAAAAGTGATACCGCAGATTGTGAAGTCTTCATGTGAAATGATGACATTTCTGTTGTTTAGAAGGCTACAAAATCTTGCACTTTCCTCAAATCGCAGGACTGTATATGATTTGCACAAATTCTAGTCATTTCAGCAGTGACAGAAAACCTCATACTATCTAGTATATGCTGAGCATTGACAGTGAAATGAAGTGGTAGTTTCTTCCAGACAGACAGAGTTCCAAGCTTCCTAAAGGAGTATTTCTAGCCTTGAACAGATACAGCTTCCCAAGAAGGTCTCGAGCCTAAGGTTTAATGAAGAGTAGTCATGTTGCAACTTTTCCCTGGAAGAAGAGATCCACTTTCTGCAACTTAACCTAGTAAGATTTTTCTGCAGGCTATTACAGGACACCATTCTGTCCATCTGCATGTTGTTCTCCTTTACAGTAAGTGTTACTGTCAATGGAAACAACATCATACCTTCTTCTTGGGGTTTTACCACATCTTCCTTTCTGGGTGATATTCCTTTCAGCTTTCATCTAACATGTAAAGGATATTACAAGTATAGAAGACTTCCAGAGTGAACAGAAGAAGTTTTTTTTTCTGCAAGCTATTCTGTGGTAGCTGTTAATGTACAGAGTATAATGATACACTGGAAAATATTAACACTGAAACTAATGATGTACTGAATATGTTGGTTTACCTGAGTCTCCCATGATCTTAAATATTGCCTAGAGTGTTATTATATTAATACTTCTGGTGGTTTTTTGTGTGCTGCTAGGAAAAAATGACGCAATCTAAAAATGAATTATAGCTGGATGGTAAGAGTAATGCAAAGATCTAATTCCATTTTCAGTGTGGTTCATTTAATGTACAATAGTTGTAGCAGACTAAAAAGTCTGGCACTGGATACGTTGCCATTAGCTAAAATATTTTACGTCCCTAAAGTGCATTTTCTGAAGGTCTTTGCGTCTGCAGTGTATAGAATTCACTAAGCAATTTCAAAATTAATATGCATATTTCTGAAATCTGAGCTTACAACACTTAGGGTTTTTTTCCTTGCACCACTTATCTAAGTTAACCATGAGGGCAAAGTTTAAGGTACTACATCTCAGGATTTTCAGTTTAATATTTTCCTCATTCTGCATCACCAAATATAAAGTACAGAATAAATCATGCACTCTTTTAAACAAAGTTCTTTTTTATAACTGTGCATGAAGACTGAAGGATTTTGACTGTTGTTTTTAACAACATCTGGAATCTCTGAAACACTTAACATACATTAATTTGTATTTGACCCTGAGATGTTCTATCTTAGTCCACCTCTGAGATCAAATAAAAAGTTTTATTGGAAGGAGGGATGGAGGAAAAGGGTTGCTATTAGACCATGGTGTTTACTGTACATATTCTTAAATACAAAGAGATGTAATTAAATTATCTTGAAAGTCTGGTCAATTTAGCTAGTCTTATTCAGCCAATTGTGCCTTCAGTGAAGCATGCACAACTCTCATTGAACTAAACAGAAATTGCATGTGTTTATCTGAGGACAAGATTTCACTCTCTCTTTTTCTGCATGCCTGTACAGGACAATAATCAAATTGGAGCTTGCTGCTAGCAGTTAAATGTTTTTGTTAACCAACCCATCATGATAAAATCAAAGGGTCAAATCCTGGCCTTTCTGCCCGCAGCGAAGAAGAGAATAGCTTTGCAAGCTGCCAACCCAGGCACAGGGAATTCTGCCCCCAACCAAGCCTGGATTCTTTTGCCACCCACTGCCTTGTGCCATTTCTAGTTATACAGAACCCTTAATTTAGCTTCATGCTGTCTTTGTGGACTAGAAAAGCACAGATTATGTAAAAATTACAACAATAGTGACCACACACATACTTGCATTGGATTTTTTTTTTTAAGAATGGTTATAAACATCAAAGAACATGACTTGGACCATTTTTTTGTCCTAGCTGGAAGCTTATAATCTTTAATTTAATGTAGTTTCCTTCCTAGTGTTTGCACTAAGTCTGGATTTAAACAATCTGACTGAAAAAAAAAGCAGTTTAATGGAAATTTGATTTTCTGTAATTTCTGGAAGTACAACACTGAGATATCAGCTAAACCTCTTTTGAAGATAAGCATCTGCTTCCCTGGAAACTTCATCGCTTACACAAAAATGTGACTCAGATCACCAAAGCCCTTCACACAGCCACCACTACCAAAACGTGGTTGAATATGGAAAGGCTTTCTGGTATTTTTAGCTATAGATTTTTCAGTGCTGTCAGAAGCCAAACACACCTGGCATCTGTCTGCATTTTGCATGGTTTTAAAGAAAATCCCACTGCTGGAATTTTTAAGGAGCAAGAACCACCACTTCAAACAGCCTAACTACAAAGAACCTTGCTGTCCTTCCCCTATTTTTCCTTAATTGCTTAAGCTTTATTCATATCATAATCCAAAGGCTGTTGGAGCAATATATCTATTTAACCTTTCTGCAAACACCAAAAGAACACAGGAAGCAGTTTGTTCTTCAAAATATGCACTGTATGTCAAAGTAAAAAAAGATATCCCCCCCAACGCTCCCCACTTCAGAAAATGTACGAACGTACTTTCTTAAGAGGGTAAAAACAATACAGTAAGAGGGAAGAGTTGTACAAAATGTTATTTGCTATCTCTCGTAGATATCTTCAGGTTTCAGACAACTGCCTCTCAACTGGAAAGTCTCTTTTGCATTAGAAAGCATAGAATGATTTGCACTGATCAAACTGAGGGTGCATGAAACTATGATTTTATTCTAGCAGAGTTATGGGTCTATAAGGAAGATTTATTAGTGGGTGAATAACTCCCAGACAGCTCTTATCACAGACAGGCATGCAGAACGCAGGAAGCCAAACTAAGCAGAATTCCCTTTACTGAATTTTCAATGATGCCCTTGATTATAGATAGCATTGTTTACTCTCTCTCTTTCCTCCAACTTCCCTCTTCCACTAGTCTCTAATTATATCCCTTTATGACCCGACCAATTAAAGCCTGCTCTTGAATTTGTATTAGAGCTGATGAAAAATTAAAGGTACAGATGTACTTTTTCCAAGGCCATGCGCACCTCAGCTGAGCTGGCTGCCTGTTAGAAGCCAGACAATACTAATGTTGCACTGACTATTTTTAGCACACTATTAAATAAATATGCTGGAATAACACCACCTGGCAAGCTGAGATGAATACATGTTACTTTATTATTAAAGGAGTCTACAGTTTTATATTGTGAGGCTAAGCTTACTGATCTGATCTGCAAATTGGTTTAACTTCTTGCTGCCACATTTAGGCTATTGATCATACAGGGGAGAACATTCGTTTAACTAAGAATTAATAAATTGCAATAGACTAATGGGAGTTGACTATGCTTTTGTATAACAAAAGGCAATATAGGTAGTACTTGGATAAATAATGTGTCAGTTGAGAGGAAAATGGCATCCATTTACACATCATTTTAACACTTAGATTTTATTACAAGGGACTCAATACACTTGCGGGTACCTCTTTACCCTGAAACGTTTCTTTTCTGTCACAAAATGTGCTGTAGATTGTATTTTTTTTATGAATTTGAAATTTAATGTCAGGCAACTGAGTTTCTGGCCATTCTTTACCCAATTCTGACTATACAGTGATGTAGTGTTTTCCCAAATATGATAGTTGTTTCTCATTTGTCTGTTAGGGAAGCATGAGTTCATAAGTTGTCATGTTTTGTTAATTAGAATTCCCTGTATTTTGTTTTCTTACTCAAATATCTCATCAACTATTTGTCCACTTTATATTCTGGAAGAAAACCCAACCCAAATAACAACCCAACAATGAGCCCTCATTTTCTCCCTTGAGAGTGACAGAATTAAATAGTGGTGCTTTCTGTCATTTCACATCAGCTCCTGTGTCTTTTTCTTTGGAATTACTGAAGCCATAAAGTAATCACTTTTCCGATAGACTTGCACTTGCCAAATTGTCCACCTTAATGCACTAGCAAACATTTTTATATGAATGTAAAAACCAAAAACATAAAAGGTTTGACTGTGCAGTTTTGCTTCCATTTTGGAGCATGATAAATTATACACCAAGTAGAAGTTGGTTAATTTACATTCCTGGGTTGATTTGTTAATTAAAGAAGCAATGTTGCATTCTGTAGGAATCTGCTTTATGCTGAAACTGAACTCTGATAAATGAATGGACGTGACAGATAGGTAAATCATCATAATACACTATAAGATGCACGTTCTCATCCCCCAGCCTTCCCCTCTGAATTCTTTAGCACTACATACAAAGGACAAACTTTAGCTATTGATTCCTGATGGCAATCCTGACTTCATAGTCTTTTCTCACTGCATGGGGACATTAACAGCCTATACACCCAAAAGCAGCTCCCTCCTGTAGAATGAAAAAAATATTCAGACCAGGATCCACCCTGACAGCCTGGGGGTAGAACTGTTACCATGCAATGTCTTATGCTTGCAAATAACCCTGATTAATTCCTGTGTCTCCTTCACATTTTCTAAGAGAAATCTCTGGCCCAGATACTTCTCCATCTCTATGTGCTATGTCCTTCCTCATATTGCCTTTCATTCTTCCTTCTCTGCACATCCCTCTTCCCCACAGTATCTCCTGTTCCCCTTATGGCCTCTGAATTCCTACAAGCTTCAGTCTTCTCCAGGTCCTTTAACCACTTGGGGAACAGGAAGGTTCCATGTCTTCTTCCCAGCCAGGTGACCGAACACCTATAGCTCTGTAAGTCACTAGGACCAGCAGAACAGGTAACTTTTGATCTCAAGATGCAGTTTTCCCTCAAGGGGGCCATTAGTTCCCTGTACCCATCATCTATTAAAAAAAAAAATTAGGAAATTATTTAGCTGTTTTTGAGACAGCTGCTTGTCTGAAATTCAGATTAAATTTATTACCTGGTTGAAAAATTATTGAAGAAGATGTAGCAGTGGACAACTGAGCGGTGTGACTCATAAGTACCATTTCCTTAGGAAACAGACTGTAATGCTATGTTATCTCCCCAAACACCTACTTTCAGGGATTTAATCAAAGTTTACACTAAATGTTAAGAGCACACAAGTTGGTCACATTAACTAAATGCCAACTAGTAGTTACTATCCAGGTTGAAAGTTTATTGACTTAACAGTCAAACTTTTCTCAAGCAAAAAAGGTTACAAATGGTTAATCAGATGGGACTACTACACCTATTTAAAGCTGCAGCCACCAAATGATTGCACTAAAATAGCACCGTCTCGGAGCTGATGGGGATTACAGCATTAGGCAGAATCACTGTGAAATTCAAAACAGTTCAAAAGCAAAGAAGGAAAAAAAAAAAGCTTACTTGCATTTACAGCTATTCCATAGGCAACCATCTTGTGAAATGCGATGTTTTTGTCAAGCTGTCTCCTCAGTGCTCCTCCACAGCACTTGGTGAAAAAGCAGAACTTGTTTTATATCATTCCTATTACTATTTACAACTCACATTTGGCAGAGGAGAAGAGAGGAGTTCAGTACATTTAAAATGGAATGTTGAAGGAATTCAGTGGAAGTTTTGGGTTAGCCTTAAGTTTGGGGATCAGGTAGCTCTTTTTGGCATAGTGACACTCCAGGATTTCTTAAGCTATTCAGCCTATGAAGGGGCTCAAAAACAGGTTTGATAAAACATTGCTACATTTAGCTGTGATTTGTGAGTGGGTTATCTGAGCTGGTGATTAACTCATTTGCTGGTATAAGGACACCAGGCTGGGCCACCACTGCTTTGCAAGCGCAGGTTTAGCTGCATGAGCACAGCTGAACTGCTGGCAAAGCTAGCTTGCAATGAAAACATTTTCCCTGCTTTCATGAAATGTGCACCCCAGGAGGGTAAGGCTGTCTAGACCTCAGGTGGCTGAACGCTTATGTGTTACTGAGCTGTCTTCCCATTATTGGAAGTGCTCGATGGTGATGTGCTCATGGCCAGCTGGGTGCCCTTGCACAGAGCCAGCCTGGGGCCAGGGCAGGCTGTGGTGAGCCAAAACTAACACACTCTCCTGGAACCTAGACAGCCCTCATGGACCTAATTCAGTTTCTGAATGGTGTTGTGGGTGTCTGGATTGCTCACTTGACCTGGCGCACTGCCATGCCAAAGATCCTGGCATTTATCCACTTTTTTTCCCAGCTAATAAATCTTCCAAAGATCTGGAGCACCGCCGGGTGCAACGCCAAGACACAGCACCTCCTCGGAGTGTCACTGGATCTGTGCTGACCGGGCTCAAACCAGTCAAGTTGATCTGTACCATGCTCTTCAAGAGCAGGACATTGTCCAGAAGAGCAAAATATTGATTATCTGTGAGAGGAGATCCATTTCTCTGAGTTCTGACTCAGCATCTAAGTGAGCACGCATATATTTTATGTTAATTCACAAACAGGTTCAGAAGTCCAACAAGACTTTTTTTTCTTAAATGGTCAGCTCCTGGACTCAAACAATTATAAAACAGTGTTGATTCCCAGCCTAAAGACTTCTTGAAATGTAACTCTAACTCTGAAGAAAAAAAAAAAGGCAAGACTGAAATAAGAACCAGCTTACAATAAAATAAATTAATGTTACACTTTCTGCATTCCTGTTCCTGAAGTCATGAAGTGATCAGTGATTTTTTTACCCAGACATGTGGTATTGGAATTGCTCTGACTATAATAATTCACTGCAAGTTGAAGTTACTGCTAGTAGACCTGAAGCCTTAAGTACTTTCTATGCATGATGCTGAGGTTAATGTAAATGCCTCTGAGCAGATGACCACTCCATTACAAAAACACATGTTTACAAGAAAGGAAGACCTCAATGGTGGCCACTCAGATAGAAGGGTTTAAACATGTTCCTTATTATTCTTATGACACTTTTATCTATCTGTACATTTTCTCTCTCCAATTTTCACATTGCAGCTACACAGGATACACATGATGGATATGTATTTTCTCCATTTGGCCAAGTTGCATTATTACATCCCTTTTTTGTAGCTCCTCACTTTTCACTTCATGACACCATGCTATGCAGCGGCTGCCAAAATCAGTGTTGCATTTAGAGCACTGTGTTAAACAAGCCATTTGTTTCCCTTCAGTCATGAATACTGACAATTTAAATGGTAATAACTAGGCAATAGTGTACAGACTTCTCTATCAAAAATTAAAATTCCTTGGAAAATGTTTGATATGGATAATACTGCTGAACTACGGAAATAAAAAAGGGAGGATAATATGGCTATTTGAGAAATGGTACTTACAATGCTTGCTCCTCTTAAGAATGAAATAAGGTTTCTACTGACTGGTAACAGGATTAGCATGCAGTTAAAATTAAGGCACGTTGCAGAAGCTCTTGCCCAAGCCAGGGTTGACTGTACATATAACGGTATAAAGAAATCAAATTACAAGCTTGGTATAGGAAGAGCAAAAGAAAGAAAATACTATATGAACGTAATACTCTTATATGGGAAAATTACTGTTGAAGCATCAAAAATATTATTATGAAGGATGTAAATAAAATCAGACTATGCATGCATTCTTCTTGTGGAGCCCTTTAACAATCAAACTTCTACTTACTCCCAGCATAATCCGTGTATAAATGTAAGCATCTTCGTCTTCATACCAGTGGAAGGTATCAGTAAACAAATAGAAATTCAATCCCAGCCACACCAGCTACAAAACAGACAGGCAACAGATTAATGACACTTGCAGTATTTTTTAATGCTTATAAAACTTATTATGGTTATAGTTCTTAAAGTATCTGAGAGATAATTCAAAATCAGTGTGCAATGCAGTTCTTGATCACAGATGATAGAAATCACACACGCTTGCTGGAATGAGGCTATCTTTTAGCAAATGCAGGATTACAGTCCTATCCCACATCCCCAGTAGAGGATATAGATGACATTTAGTCTGTGATGGTAAACTTGATCTTGAACACAGGGCTTAGCCCAGTCTCTAAAAAGGCAATAAAAGCTAAAATTAAAGAATTCCAGAAATGGAGGGAGTTAGGAGCTGAGGAAATTCCTTTCTCTGCCCCCCACACTCAATTCACCAAAGCCTCTGAAAATAAAGCAGAATATAATTCCAATTATAATTGCAAACCCCCCTTCCCTTTATCTGAGGACTAAAGTACATGGACTTAAAAATAATTAAAAAATAAAACAGTAAGACTTTAAATTGTTTTTAAGGCTAGTTATAAAAAGGCTGCTGAATATTTTATAGCAAGTTTTACATTAAGCTTGGGAATATTACTGTAAGCAAACCATAAAATGTCTTTTAAACAAGCTTAAAATATTTATATATATCCAATTAGATTTTTTTAATGCTAAAAATACTCACTAATAACAGCACTGAGAGTTTTTCCTTCAAAATCCAGCATCCCATCCTGAGTGCCTCTCCCTATGCTAGCAGCAGCTGACTCTTGCCTTCCAGTGTAATCTGAGTTCTCCGTCCATTCCTCAGGCTCTTTTACTAACTCCTCTTGTCTTTAGATTTTAATAAGCACCTAGTGGGAGCAGGAGCTCTCTCTAGGAATTTTCTAATTAAGGACTGCCTGACAAGAACAGATCACCCAAGTGACATGTCTCATGACCTGTGTAAACAAAATGCTGGTCATTGTCCAGACCTTTCTCTCTCCAGAGTTATTTCTCAGCAAATGAGAGATGCTGTCATTAAATTGTCCTCTTGTATAGCATGTATTTGGGTTGGGTTTTTTGCTTTGTCTTTGCAGTTTGAACAGAGTGCAATTTTCTTCATGTTTTGTCTTTTAATTTACTAACAAATGGAAGCATCTCTGATGTGTGTGTGAGAAGGGAGCATTGCTAAAAGATCTTGGGAGTGGCAAAGTCACTCAGTCAGAAGATGGGAATTGTCAGAATAAAGGGTTCCCCTCTAACATATGTCTGGATTTCTTGTAAATACAGATTATGACAATGTTGAAATGTGTGACAGTTTTTCATTCATTTGGCTGCAGTTGTAAAATAAGCAGTTACTTTCTCTTTCACCTATTTACATTGTTCAGTGTAAGGACATGAATCCTACTTCCTTCCCTCCCTGCTAGGAGGACAGAAGTAACAGTTAATTTCCTCCTGGACTTCTTTGTCAAGCCTCACAAACATCAGCTGCCTTCACCCATGACCTATGAGGGGAGGAGAGGATGCCATTTTCAGATGTCTGAGCATAGAGGGGTTAGGAAAAACCATGTCCCTTACTTGTGCATGTGGCTTGAGCAGCTGCTGTGGCTCTCCATGTGCTCTGGACCCTGCTCCCATGTTTTGTCTGCAAAGTGGCATTGCTTTGGCAGGACTTCAAGTACTCAGGCAATATAAGCCTCTTCTGAATATAATCCACAAACACTGTCTAGGACTAGAGATTACCCTTTTTTTTTTTCAGGTTTTGTTTTTATTTATAAAACCAAATGTTCCTGTTTCTCCAGGTTTGTCCTGAGGGCTGTTCAGCCTACTTACTTCTCCTTGGAGGTTTACTCCTGCGAGGATCTAACAAGCCATCTGCAAAAATGAGTCAGCAGGATTCAGTACCTCTCAGCAAGATCAAAACCTTTTGACAGGCCAGTGTAACAGAGAATGCTGTTAGTCTGTTCGAGACTTTTCTTTAGTAGGAGGTTATCTGAGCAGCCAGCACCATGATTCATATTCAACTTGAAGAGCACATTTTCTGATTTGCCTTTACTAAGAGAGAAGAATAAGTTATTGACTTTTCTGCACTTCTCCAGAGGGAAATCCCTTCTCCCTGGTCTCCCTTGCATCGTGGAACTGGCAACAACTGGCATAAGGAAGAGATTGCTTTGAAACATGGTCAACTCCACTGCAGGAGTTTCCTCCTGGCTGACCAGGTTTTAGTTCCTCTTTTGTCCTGTCCTGGTGAGCGCACTGCATTTACCCTTGGCTCCCCTTGCCAGTAGCTGTGCAAACTCTGCCTGTAGTAATCTCCTTCCTTTCCCTGTAAAACCATTTTCTTAAGGCCTTCCTGACTTGGCTGTGAAGGAGACCTTTCTGTGACAAAGTAGCTTACAATTTCTTAAATTTGAAATGCTATTAAGCTCAGCTACTTTTTAAACCAGTGCTAATGACCATTAATGTGAGTTAGCAGAACCATGGAAATGTGGTTATGAATACTCTGAATACAAGCATTTGTAAGGGATTTGTTTTGAGCTTTATTTTTCTTGGATGGTAAAATTAAGGATTTTTTATTAAAAAACTTCATGACAAGCCATGTGCAGTAATTGGCCACTGTCCATAACGTGACTGGATATAGGCTATTCCCACAACCACCTCTTTACAGTAGCTTTGGTAATGCAGGAGCTAACAAGATAGTGAGTATTGCTGTATTTTTCAGAGAGGTCAAAAGAAGAGGAAATAAGGGAGAAAGGAAGAAGAATGTGCAGAGGGTGAGGAGAAATACTGGTAAGGTCAGATGCCAATTTTAACTACTTTGAAAAAAAGGGGGGAGAGAAAACCCACTATCTGGATTAGCTGCACTTCAAAGGGAAATGCTGCACTGCGATGTTCTGCTTTGAAGTTCAGCCGATCCAGACAGCAATTTTCTAAAATGAGTCAAAACTGGCATCTGAAATAGATTTTTTTCAGAATACAGCAGATTCATATGCTGGTTTAGGCTCCAAAATTTGTCTGGATCAGCAGCTGTACTTCAAAGCAGCACATCGCAGTACAGTATTTGACTTTGAAGTGCATGTGGTCCAGATGCCAGTCCTCTTAAAGGAGCCGATGAATCAAGTGCACTTTATATTTTGTCTGTTGAAACAGCTATGTTTTTTCTCATATATAACAGTAATGTGTGTGGTCTCCAGTATGGTATCTATCAATAAAAACATAAAGCTAACAAAAAAGCTCTTTATTGCTTCATTTTCTACAAAGGAACTGGTCATCATCGTTTTATTATACAGATTTGCAGTGATCTCAGCCAATTTCTAGCACAAACTATTCAGACACGACTCAGGAAAGGACATTTTATTGATTAAAGAACTAACTGTATTCCATTTTGTCATTGTTTTATCATTATCATGAGCTGCAACTGTCCTAAAAAGGATATAGAATAAGGATGAAAAGGGATTTGTTCTGGCGGTTGGGAAAAAAGCAGTGATGGGCATGCTGAGTTCCCATGCAAGAGACAGGAAACCCTGTCATTAGCTTAAAAGGTCAGTTTTTGCATGGGAAGAGGTTTATGAGGTGCTGAATTCTTCCATGTAAGTATCTCAGCATTAATGTCAATGTTTATATCAATTACTGCTACAGATCTCAAACGCAGGTAGTTCTATTCTATTTGACACCAACCTCTGTCTGAGGTTGTTAGTAATTTTTATAAAGTACTTTCAACAGTGCTTACCCTTTACAAGACAAATTAATTATTAGCATGAGTGTATACATATACCTATATATATTTCATTTTGCTAGGCTATTCTAATTTTACTATTAGATATGCATGCCTTGTTTCTCAAAGGCAAAAACATTTCAGTTGGCTCTGAACTCTGCCCTAACCCTTTTGTAGTTTTCCCGTGTGCTTGACTTTATGACTGTTAGTAACCTGGATGAACTTGATAAGCTTCACTATGCCACATATAAAGATGGATATAGGTGAACAAGTGATTCAGAGGATCAGAGTGCTTTAATTTTGCAGATCGTCTGACAGCCATTTAATTGCTGACTATATCAGAGTGTACACTTTGTATTAGACTGTACAAAATGGTGGCGCTGCTGTGTTCTCTAGTTTTTACATTATTTCTACATAATGTTTCCCAATAAAGTTGAAGAAGTGAGAGGCAGATTTGTCTTTGTTGAATGGATGAAGAAGCTGCAAAATGTATTTGATAAACCATGCAACTTTTGTGGAGAGAGAAGCTGCTGAAGCTGATTAGAGTGCAAACCTTTTCCTTTTTTTTCCTCTTTTTTTCTTTTAAAGACAATTCTGAAGGAACAGAGGCCAAGGTTCAGCTTTGGTTGATCTTCAGTGCTCTGATTCTAGCTTTGTAAAGGAAACTTACTGAATTTCTATAAACAGTGGCTGAATGACTAGTAGCAGAAAAACAGCTATATAATTCTTAGAGATTTTCTTACAGTGTTTTACTTTTTTTTTTAATTACCTCATTAATGTTAATGGATTTTTTTTTTATGAACTGTACGCAATTTCCTGATGGGAGAACTGTTTTTCAGTTTGAGAACATTCAAAAAATCCCTAAAGCCCTAAAAGACTAAGGTAATATCAGCCTCGTCAATGCTAAAGATTCAAAAATCATCAGGTTGTTCTAAAATTTATGAAATGAAAAAACAACTGTGCAGTTTGGGGGAGAGTACTGAGTACTGAAACTTCAAGGGCATCTGGCTTCTCATTTACAGCTTTTCTTAGTAACAATGTGTTTATTTTTTAATAAAGTATTAAAAATCTTGGTCCCAGAAGTGGTCTTGAACAACAAAAAAAAATCATGCTGTTATCAAAACACTTGTGATACAGCTGGCAGAATTAGCAACGGTATAGCAAGTACTGACTACATCCACAAACTCAGTCAGTGGTCACAAGGCACAAAATGGAGAGAAAGACTTCTGTCTCTATCCCAAAAAGCAGAATAAAGTTTCAGAACCCCTTTAAAATAAGAAAAATCTTTTGGTTGTAGGTCCAGCTCCCCCTGAAGTGCAGAAGCCAGTGCAGTAAAACAGTTCCTTTCCCTGTGTTAGCAGACCTGATACTGGTATCAGGGATATCTCAACTGATGGGCAGTGCCAGGATCTGGAATTGCAGCGTACACCAGTGATGCCTACAGGAGTTAAGAAAAGGAGTCAAAAGAACAGCGAAATGCAGAGAGTCTGGGGTCAAAATCAAAAGTCACGTTGGAGGCTAAAAGGGAGATTGTCATTGACCAGTGTGGGAACAACTGCTGTTTCTGCCTGAAGCAGGTCTCTGCACCCTGTTTGCAGAAAGCAACCCCAACTCTGACTCTTTCCACAAGCCAGCAGAAAGGTTTATCAATGAGAAACCTAACAGCTCTAGCTTGGGAGATAATCAGTTCCCAGCCAAACGATATTCATATTTGAATCCTAATCTTTTCTCTCTCAAGGGACTCCTTTATTACCATGCTCACACTGTAATCAAAATATATTCAGGAGCAATTTCAGGTGTTCAAAAGCTATTTGTTTCAGTAAGTGCCAAAATCTCCCAGCTCTTGACTGTGTATGTCCAGAAATAGACCACCCTACCTTCCTAATTATATGTGCAAAATGCTGGTTTTCCCACATAAGCTGTTTTCCAGCGTAATAAAACAAAACAACCCCTTAAAGCAGCTGAAGTCTTGTACAAATAGAGGTGTCCATAAGTTACCCAGATAAATTTTTCTTTTAGTTGTTTTGTAGGTAGCAAGCCTTGGAAAACAGGTCAAAGCTGAGCTGAGAAATGGGAACAGGGAGCAGGAGGAAAAAGGGACGACAGTAGCATCTTTGTCACCAGACCTGAAAAATTCCATAATAGTTTAGATATTTTTCATCTGGCCCTGCCTCATATGTTCCTAATACAGCACAAGGAAGTTGTGCTTCAGTTGGCCTCCCTCCAGCTCTTCATCTCCTGTACCACATGCCACTACTAAGTCCACTGATCTGCAATCTGTGACACTTTTTTGCAGGACTGTGCTCACAGGTTGCCCCTTATGGGAGCAAGCTCTGCCAGGCTGGGTATAATCCATGATAAGGGTGAAGCAAGGGCTATGCCCTGGCAGATGAGGTGACAGAGGGGGTAGATGGCTGCCAGCTGACTTTCCATCTCCCCTACAGCCAGGGAGTCACTTGCACAATGGAGAAAGTATTGAGAGAGACTCAATATGGGTATAAAAGGGTTGTTCAGGTTCCACATCAGCAAACAACCAATTCCCCTGCATTACTGCACATACATAATACTGCATATATATAATACTCTCCATGCTCTCCAGGGCTGACCAGATCAGGGACAGGACATGGTGACAAAAGACATGGCAAAGCTGAGGGACTCAATCCCTGTTTCACCTCAGTCTTTACTGGTAAGACTGACCTTCAGTTATTCCAGGCTCCTGAGGCAAGTGGGAAAGTCTGGAACAAGGAAGGCATACCCTTGGTGGAGGAGGATCAGGTTAGGGAACATTTAAACAAACTGGACATACGCAAATCCATGGGACCTGATGGGATACACCCGCGAGTGCTGACCTGGCTGGTGTCACTGTGAGGACACTCTCAATCATCTTTGAAAGGTTGTGACAGTTGGGGAAGCCTCCTGAGGACTGGAAGAAAGCAAGCATTACTCCGATCTTCAAGAAGGGCAAGAAGAAGCATCTGGGGAACATGAAGTGGTCAGTTTCAGCTCAATCCCTGGGAAGGTGATGGACCAAATATTCCTGGAAACCATTCCCAGACACCTGAAGGACAAGAAGGTGATTAGGAACAGTCAGCATGGCTTTGCAAAGAGGGCATTTTGATTAATTTTGGTAGTCTTCTATGATGAGATGACGGGTTTGGTGTTGAGCAGGTGGGAAGAATGAACTGACAGGAATCCAATAAGTTCTACAAGGTGAAATGCCAAGTCCTGCATCTGGGGAGGAATAAGCCCAGACACCAGTACAAGCTGGGGGCTGACTGCTGGAAAACAGCTGTACAGAGAAGACCCTGGGGGTTGTGGTGGACAACATGCTAACCATAAGCCAGCAATACACCCTCATGGCAAAGAAGGCCAACATCCTCCTGGGCTGCATTAGGAAAGCACGTTGCCACCAGGTCAAGGAAGATGATCCTTCTTTTCTGCTCAGTGCTGGTGAGACACAGCTGGCATGCTGGGTCCACTGCCGGGCCACTCAGTACACAAAAGATACATACTTACTGGAACGAGTTGAGTCAGGGCCACAAAGATGATTAACGGACCGGAGCATCTGAGGGGACAAGCTGAGGGCCTGTTCAGCCCAGAGGAGAGCAGTCTCAGGGGGTTCTTAACAATGTGTATAAATACCTGATGGAAGGCTCCAAAGAAGATGGAGCCAGGCTTTTCCCGGTGGTGCCCAGTGACAGGACCAGAGGCAATGGGCACAAACAGAAACACAGCAGGTTCTGCCTAAACAGCAGAAAACACTTTCTTACTGTGGGGGTGACTGGCACAGGTCACCCAAAGAGGGTATGGAGTCCCCTCCTTGGAGATATTCAAAACTCATCTGGACACAGGCCCGAGCAGCCTGGTGTAGGTGACCCAGCTCTGAGCAGGGAGGTTGGACTAGGCGATCTCCAGTGGTCTTTTCTAACCTCAGGCATTTTGTGATGTCTGTGATTTCCATTTAGTTTACTGGAACAAAGTGAATGAAGCATTCTGAAGTTTCTTACCCTAGACTATAAGCATACTTAATTTAACTAAATTAATTTGTCTTTTGTTAAAATTTTCATGAAGAAGTTATTAGATTAGTCCAATTTTATTTCTGGCTCCTATTTTAGAACTTTGTGATCCCATTAGCAGTCCATTTTTATGAGGATGAAATGTTTTGGAGTGCTAGATTGAATATTTTCAGTGGAATATTTTATAGCAATTTTTGTTGATGCAGTATTAAATTCTTTCACTGGATACACCAAAAACAATGATAAGAAAAAAACATAGGTATTTAAGTGACTTCATATACCCTTGAAATGAGTAGTAATGACATGAATAAAGACTTTAATTAAATTAATATAAGGACTTGTATATAGGTATGTTTTTAAGACTGTATGCCGCAAATCATTTTTCCAAAAAACACATCACCATGCAAATTCCTTATTTGCATAGCAGTAAAATTACCAGAGTTGATAAAATTGTATGTTATCCGAATGGTTTTCGGTGAATGATTTCTCCTAATTTAGGCCTTCTATTCCTTCCCAAATTCATTCTGAGATTATTATTAAATCCTATTCCATATTAAATTAAAAATAAAATACAGTTTGCCCAGCATAGGAGCATTAAAAGGTCACTCTTATGTACTCCTTGGTGTCAGTAATCATATGCACATGCAGGAAGAGTAGCAATATGTACAACCTTTCCAGATGGCTATTCACAGCTCTGCACAAGAACAGAGGTCAAGAGCTAAGAGTTCATCTAGTAGAAAGCATTTTCTAGCATGTTCGAAGTGGAAATTATATTTTAAAGTAATTACAGGCCATCATTTTTAACACTGCAGTATAGCAATATATAAAGCATAAGCTGTAAGTGTTCTGGATTCATTTCTCTGCCACTAAAATGTTATTTGCTTCCATTACCTTAAATTCAAATAAGCTGGTGGCACTGTCTATAAAGTATCTCTCTGTTGTGAGAGGAAGCCATGAAGAGACATAGGCAGGGGGGTAGAATAAAGATCAAATACACCAAGAAGAGGTGAAGAAACAATGAATAAAGATGAAGTGGGAGGATGACAGGCATTTAAACAGTATTTTCATAGTCTAAGCAATAGTACACTTGTGAGCAAAGGTTTCCAAGTGATGCCTCATTCTATCTATTTCTCCTTTCCCCATTTTCTCCCCACATCTTTATCCCCTCCACTAAACTTTTTCTAAAAGCCCTGTAACTTTTAGCAACTAAAAATAATTAGTCCTATGTCAGACTTCTGCAACATCTCATGGCAATGGTGTGCATAGGCAAAAGGTCTTTTACTTACAGTTTGTGACATATTTGATTTAACATGCTGTGGAAAAAGCAATGAAGTTTTAGGACATTGGATCCATCCCAAAGGGCCGAGTGATTGCATGTGTTTCACACATCTCATGATTTGGTCCTCGCAGTTAAAATTAAATTTTGAGTGATTCTTTCTAAGAAGACCCCAACTTCATTCTTTCTCACCTGTAGTGGAGTGATTCCTGATCAATGGGAGTCTGAGGCTGAGCATGGAGAAGAAGGCATCAGACCAGCTCATGCTCTTTTCTCACCTCTCCTCTCCTTTGGGCAAGGTCCGGGGACTTCCTCCTCTCCCCACCATATGCAGGCTGGTGTCCTGCCATGGTGCTTTCTTGAGAGAGCAACACAAGCAGCACAATGAGCTCCCATCTCCTCCAACCAGGCAGTGACCAGCAATGTCCCTGCTGACCCATCACCACCACAAGCACCACCACATTGCCCTGGCCCCGTGGCCTTACGCCAGCCATGCCTGCTCTCTACAGGCATCACCTCTCACCAGGGCTCTGAGAAGTCAGCTCTTAACATCATTTTGCTCTAAATTTACATTAACATTGCAAGTGTTTCAAGGCTTTGAGCTGCCTGCAATTTCCGTGGAGCTGTAAATTTACCTTATTTTAAGTATGAACATAAAGGTAACTGCAGGGAGGTGGTGATTATAGTATTTAATGTATGGCTGTTTATATTGTAGTTACAACTTAAGCTAATGAATTCAATTTTGTTAAAGGTTTTCCCAATATAGTGCTTTAAAACAGAAGAGATTAAAGTTGGTTTATATTCAAATATTGCTCATTTCAGATCTCGTAAAAGTTCTAACAATTGTGTATGGCTTGAGAATAAAGAAATTAAAAGACACTTAAAAGACTATCAGTAAAATGTTATTAATTTAAAAGTTGAACAATATTTTTAAAATTTAGTTTTTAGAAATAAGCCCATTTACAAATCATGCTAATTTTTAAATTGTTTTAACAGAAAATCAGTTAAAATGTTCTGTATTACTTTAATACTCAGTTGATAGAATTTGTAGTATATGTGTTTTATTATGCAATTCTATAATAATATATTTTTATTATATAATAATGCATTTTTAATTAAAAAAATTACACTCATTTTTTTGGTAGTTCTTAAAATACTGTACAAACATTTCTATTTAGTCTTTACATCAAACACTGTAAGATGAAGATAAGGTATTATAAAAAGGAAAATCAGAAGGGGAGATTGAGTGACTTGCATAGAGTCACAGCAACTGTTAACAGGTTGTGTCTCATAAGCAGTTCACAAGACTTTTACTATTTTTTCTGTTGTTTTAAAAAAAGCTGGAACATTCTTCTCTATATGAACATTAAAACTGCACTGTTAATTGTTATTATAGTGGAGAAAATTATAATGTGTGATCACTAGACCCAAATGTTTTTACTGTGATTTGATAGACTACTTGAGAGAACAGCAGTGAGAAACAAAAAGAAAGATTACAAGATTTATTGCTTAATTCGTTATTTGTCTTCTGAAGTCTTTTTTCCCCAGGTATTATTAATGCTTGCTAAATGGGAAACTGCTGCCATACCTTGTGAGACCTGCTCCAACATCCCTGTCCTGACATGAGAGCTGATGCTGGCTTTGGCGACTGGGACCTGCCCCTGGGGCAGGGTCTGCTGTGTAGGGAGCAGCTCCATCCCCTGCCCAGCCTGGGGGAAGATAACACTTCCATACTTGCATGTGGCTTCATCCTGCATCCTTGGCTGTATCAAAAAAAAAAAAAAAATAGACTTTGAATGCTGATCTATATATTTAAGAATAAAATGGTATGCACAGGATGAAGCTTTGTTTCCTGGCAAGCAGTAACTTCAGAAAGGTTCATGGTTTTGAGCAGAAAACTGACTCATTCTGAATTCCTGTTACAGTGAGTTGGCTGAGCGAGACAATGGCTATGCGGTTGTGGGAGTCCTGAGTCGGAGTAGGAGTATGACATGCTTTATAACATTGGTAAAATCAATATAAGAAAATGCATCCAGAGCTGGTAGGCAAAAATGATGTAGAAAAATTGGTAATGATAGAGAAGAGGGCCACAAAGATCAGGGCTGAACATAATGCTGTCCTTTGAAAAACTTTTGCACACAGTCAGTCTCAAATATTTTTCACCTCTTGGCCACAAACAGTGCTCAAGAATCTCAGCTTTCAGTTGACAAATAAACAACATCTTAGACTTTCTTCTTGTTGTGACAGCCTTGATAATATAAATCAGGTGTAAACTGATCTAGTGATGCTTTCCAGACCTTAAAGACATCATGGGATGATTGCTGAGGAACATCAAGTGTCCTACACATATGAATGAACTATTAACTCAAACCTGCAAGTGACAGCCTATGGTACATTGAAAGCTGAAACGGCATGGACATTATGAAATAAATGTAATATCAGACACACCATGTAAATCATGCTGTGTGCAAAATATGCACAGTTGTATTTAATCAAATAAAATAATCCTTAAAAATAAATATTTGCTGCCATAAATTTTCCACTGCAGTTCCACAAAACGTAAGGAGCTTGCCTCAGACTGTGCTTCCAAGACAGATAAATCAGGGCTGCGGTAAGTGAGCAAAGCTGGCCTAACTTTAGCAACATCATGAAGAGTGACAAGCTGTAGACTGAGCCTGTCAGAGAATGGGTGTATTTATTAAAACATGCAATTTATCCCTGAATTTAGGTGCTGCACCGGACTGGTGTCAATTGAATGAGACGGGGTAGAAATGCCTATAGGAGAAAAGCAATGGTGAGGCTGGCTAATTAAAGTTCTAAGGGAACAGATTTTGATTTACACTATCCCATAATTTGCTTTTCCTTTAATGACTTCCCTCTGTCTCCTATACATGTAAATTACACTTTCTGAACACCCACTGAATGCCAATTTGTGCAATTTTTTTCTATTTCCATTCTCTTTCATCCAATTTCTGATCCTCAAAGCCATTGGAAAATTTGTTGATATTCAGTTTTCCACCAGAGAATACTATTTGGTCCAATTTGTATTGGTCAAAATTATGGTATTACATTTGGCAATATCTGATTACTCTGGTATTTTATACTCAAAACGTGTTAAAATAACATATTATATTTTTGGAATTTTTTATTTTTATTTTTCTCTTTGAAAAGAGAAATTATAAGGAATTACATTAAAATAGTCAAACCCAGCTTCTTATATTTTATGTAATCAAAGTAGTTTAACTCTCCTAAGCAGCTTTGGAGATGAGTATCATTAAAACTCTTTCCTCACTCAATTTTAAACAGAAAGCAATTCACAAATTGAATTTTTCATTGAATAGAAAATTCTTTTTCTGAATAACAATTTGCTTTATGTCCAAAGAATAAATTATCATTTGATATGTTTGATAAATGTGACACATCTCACTAAAACTGTGGGGTTCCTACAGTCATATGCCTAATAAAGATTCCATAATACTGACTATGTGTTTGCTTATTACTTTTGGCTTTTGTCCTACAGGTTTATGAATACTTTGATTTTTTCTCTTTTTATGTGAAGAGTGCATGCAAGAAGTCAAGATAGGAGGTTTTTGTGCCCAGTGTTGATTACTTTCCTATTGATATTGAACTGGTCTTAGAATTTCTGCCTAAAATTTTCTTTCTTTTGAAAGAATCTAAAATTCTTTAAATATTTATTAGATCCAATCTGAGTATATTTTAGCTGAATACATGCTGAAATAACAACAAAATGAAGGTGTTTTATTATTACTGGAGATGGAATCAGGGTGAGCTGTTTTGTACCTGATCTACCCTTTCCCCAAAGGACAGTGAAGCATGTTATAATCTGACCTCATCCTGACCTGATCAATGCTCAGCTTGGGACAATGATTTAAGAAACCTGTCTATACAGTTTAGTAGTTAAGGCTGATATTAAGAAATTTTCAGCATATTAACTTGAACATAAAGCCAAATTTTTGTCCCAGGGAATTAAGATCGGAAAGATACAGCTCACCTTGTATGTGTGGATGACAGCCTAAGGGCTATTTGTCTGCACAGGTCTTCTATGAGCCAAAATGTTATAGTGAGAGGAGGAACTCAAGTTGTATGAACGTTCTTTAGCCTCCTACTTACCTGGTACCTACCTGCTGGAGGAGGACGGGGGATGGAGTCAGACTACAGGGGAAATGAGTTGTGCAGTGGCACAGGAAAGGTGCATATGCAGAGGAGGGATACAGGCAGCTTCATTTTTTAATGTTTTGGTGGTTTGTTTTTTTTTCTACTTTTCCTGTTTGGATGGAGACGATTGCCTTAGATTTAAGACTGCATTGTCTTTGGGCAAAAGAGTATGCAGCTAACAGGCTTAAAGTTGTTGTGCAAATGAATACCCCTATCCATATCCACTGGGAGCTGGAAATGCTCCATCAAGTCTTAGGCAAAGCTGGGTATATCTCATTGGCTTCATGCAATGGAAGAAGGTCCTTTTGCATCCAACCTAAAGAAAGGTGCCTCAAAGTGAATGGATTGAAAAACAGAACTAAATGCAATCATTTGAAAAATAGTCTCAGGGTGACCAGGGATGTGCATGTGTGTGAAATAAGTTGGAGAACAGACAATGCAGGAAGAGTTTGACCTTTCTTTTATGTGTTAAGCTGCAGGTCTCTTCAAAGACGGGGCAGACAAGCCATGAATTTCTTGCATGCATTCCTAAACATGAGTGGCTAAATCAAGAAGGCTAAAATAGCCTAAGCGGCACTGTTTTCTGGAAGTTTGTTTTTGAATGACTTGGCGGCTTTATCTTTCTGAGTGAAAAGTAATGGTGCAAACAAATGTAATCCATTATGGCAATTTACAGTGCATCTGTATATACCTCTAGCTTCATTTGCCTATTTGTTGCATGTTTATGGTGTGCCTTCTAGAGAGCTGAAGTGGAAACCAGGCAGCTTGCAGGTTTGGCAGGAATAATGGGAAAGGACAAATTTGTATTACGGTGGAAGATTGATAAAAACAAATGGATCATAGGAACAAGACAGGAAAGCAAAGTGTCTCTTGAGGGGAAACTCAAGGGAGGATCCTAACCGTCACAGCAGCATCCCCTGAGAGAGCAGGGGCAGTAAAACATGAACAGTGTTTGGGCTCTGTTGAAGCTCTTGAGCCTTAAAATATTTGGGTGATCCAGTAGCTGCTCTCCCTGACAGTAACCTGTTGACAAGATGACAAGGAATGCTAAGCCGGGTGCTCTCACAAAGGCATATTTTCAATGTAATAGCTAGAATTGTGCACATATTTAATTAATGGGAACTGCTTCCAAGGTTGACAACACATGCACCCTTTAATCTTTACTTCTATGCCTTTCATAAAGATATTGTGAAAAACTTGCTGTAGATATTTTTTTTTTTCATATTAAGGATGGTGTTTGCAACCTGATTTTTAAAACTACTCTATTCTCATGGGAAATTCTGAAAACATTTTCTATATAAGTAATTCTGTTTCTAGAGCATATATGTTTTTTTATCACTTTTCCCTATTGATTACTAGAGTTATTTGCATAAAAATACGCACATAGGAATGTATAAGCTGCTGCTGCTTTTTCCTGACTTGAAATCAAAATCCCTGTGGAACAAATGTACTCCTAAGCAACAGAAATTTTCATACAAGTATTTCTTTTTTAAAGAAAAACAAGCAGAGAAAAAAAACCCTGAAAATATAACTTATTACTTTTGTAAAATTGTTTTCACTAATGGCTTCCACAAAGCTCTTAATACAATAAACATGCTTTTAAAGCTCTCTTCTAATTTAGTTGCAACCAGTATAGTTTAATGCAGAAAAATTGATAGCCTTCTCCACATTAGTATTGTTGTGGTCTGTTCTGGAAATCTTGCTCTACTTGCCAAGATGCTCTTGAAATTAAATTTTTGTCCTACATCTAAAGCTGGTCAAAAGCGTAATTTTGCAAAACTCCCCATGCTGGGTGGAAAAATGGAGCTATGTTTTATGAATATTTTCCCATGATATATCTTTAGTATTCTCATGTAATCTGTAAAGGAAAGTCATTAAGTTCATGTACAATCACTTTCTTGTCTGAGTGGCCCCAGGTCTTTTTAGTTATTTTACTTTTGTTTCTTTAATGATGACTAGCACAATAGGAGACTCCTAACTAGCCAAGGTATTTTCAAATCCTTTTTCCTTGTCCCCTGTTACAAGTGTTGGGATTTTTTTTCTTATCCTAAACAGCATGATTCTTCTTCATGGTCCTAGACTCAAGGAAAAAAAAAAATCCAGAAAACATTCCATCTTGAAGATATCTAAGACTTAAAAAAGAGGGTTAGACAATATATTACTTCTTGCTTTATGTAACCTGCCTGACCTCGCACTGGCAAGGATTTTTCTTGCTGTTGCATTCCGTGATGACAGTTTAAAGAGCTGTTCCTTATTCTCTCCACCCAAGCTCCTGTGTGATTTCTCTGCCAGCTCACCCTCAGGGCTGCTTCGGGGGCAGCCCGCAGGCACAATTAGAGGGCAAAGTGCAAACGTCGCCTTCTGGCAGTGTGCATGATGGAGGAATTAACACTGGTTTGGCACAACTTCTCCAGTGAACTTCCATTGATTAGAAATGAAAGCTGATCAATATAACACTCTCTAACTACCACAGACATGGTGAAGTTTTGATCTTAGCACAAATTTCAGGTGCCTTTGGGAAACTCTAAAGACTAGAGTACACCACAAAACAAATAACATATCCTAAGAAAGGTCTTTTTACAAAAACAAGCGAAAGGAATGGTAATGAAAAGTGAGCCCTCTTTGAGTTTATTTCTAGGCTCCAGAAACTGGCAGTAAGAGCAATTTGAAATCATTTAGCTGCATAATGTCAGGTGGCATCTTGAATGGCTTATCGAGGTGATACAGATAGGGAGCATCAGCATTTTTCTCTGTTTAAAATTTTTACTTTAAAAAAAAACTTTTATGTTATTTACTGGTTTGTGGTCCATTATGTTAAGTTTAAAAGAGCAAGTTCCTCTTCATTTGTTTCTTTTAGATTATGAAACTGATTTATTTGATTTGGACACTAACAGATTAATCAAGAAGTTTCTGGTAAAGACGAAAGACGTATTACACCATACATTCAACAAGCTTAAGGTAGAGGTGCATTGTTGGGGTCTTATCCTCCGATTATCTTTGAAAGTAGTCTCCAGCAAAGAGAGGAAACCAGCTGTGCTGTTCTAGTAAGGGACAGTCGTGCTAGAGTGCATCTCTACCAACAGAGCCTACACCAGAACCATTTCTTGTGTTTGCTCTAGAGCAGTGACATTCATATACAGCTCATCCTTGCTTAGGAAGGACTGATCATGACATTACCCTACTTGCAATTGTTTGATGTGCAGGGTAAAAAGAAAAGTAAACAAAATGAAAAGGAAAGAAAATCTGTCCAAACTTTGTCCAGAAGCACAGACCAAGGGGGATGATGATTCATCCCCCCCGGCTATACTGTAGCTGATGAAACCAAGCTACATCAGCTCCTTGAACTGCTAAAAATGCCTGTTGCGCCACTCATTTTCCCTCCTAAATGTCTCTGTCTCTGAGGGAGATGATAGCCCATGGATACTTCTCAGTGTGTGCGCCAGCTGATAACAGCAACTAGGGCTCAAATTATTTCCTTGCAAGGAAGCCCCTGTATGCTGGAACATGGAAAGTTATGAAAGTTGTTCTCTAATTAGCATGCTGACGTAACTTTAAAAAAGCTGTTTTAAGGCTGTTAAATGAACTTCCCTATTTTATAGGAAAAGATTACAGAGCTCATAACACTTGAGAACAATACAGGAACTCTTATTTTCAATTAATTCTAATAGGAACATTGATTCTTTATTTCCACTTACTATCAAATCATCCAGAAGGCTTTTACATGATTATTAATTACACCTAAAACAAAGTGTAAGTACATTTTGCAATTAGATATAGTAATAAGAAAACCTTAATTTGGTGAATTTCTCTAAAAGGACAATATATAATCTTTTTCTATTCAAATGAGTAATAATGGGCATCTCATCTGTATCTCATTCTTTATTTTAAGACCAGTTGATAGTACATATAGGTAGTATATGAGCTCATACATTATTTTTATCAGAACAGAACCTCAGCATGGTATATTTGGTGAACTAGTAAATGAAATAATTTCATACAATTTTCCAAGATTCTACAAAGTAAGAGTAGAATATGTAGTCCTTGATATGATACAAATATCTGGTACTCCTGAGGTGGTTTTTGTACTCTATGGTAGCTAAAACCAAATAAAACCTGGAATATTGGAAGAATTTCTTAGTACTCCACACAAGAGTCCACTACATCTGTGGAAGATGTCCACAAAAGGTGTCTTCCCCCAGATGCTTTGTTTCACAACTCTGGAGTCAGTCATACACTAGCACAGGACTCACTTTGCCCGAGTTTAATCATCTAAAGTGACCTTTAATCTCTGTAAGTGCCTAATATAAATTCAAAAGTTTAGAAATACAAAGTTGTTCCTTGCTCTTTGTGAAACTAATACGTAATGTGATGGCTGAAGTCAGACGGGAAAGAACATACCTATAATTTTTGCCAGTGTACATGTAACTGAGAGGTTTTTGCCCAGTGATGTCATCTTATTTTGTAATCATCGAAGGACCTCCCAGTCTTTGCACGTTGTGATAAAGAGCACATAGTAAATTCTGTAATGAACTAACAGTATACAAGGTGCAAAGCCAACCTGCAAACTGCATACTACTGACTTTGCGGATTTCTGGTTGTACAGTTCAGCACCCCACTAAGTCGCAGTACTTTATCTACTTTGAATACTGAATTACTCAAAACTTATTTCATTATGCCAGCTTCAAACTTAGAGACTTTTGAAATAAAAGAACAGAAGCATACCTTTTAATTCACAATTTAACTTCCTTATGAAGTGGTTAGGGAAAGATTTGTAGTTAATGATGGTCCAAAAACGTGAATGAAATTATTAGCTTAAAACTACAAGTCTAGTTAATGATTTTCACATAGAGAAAGAGAAAGGTACTTACTCAAACCTGGAGTTAGGAAGGCATTTCTATCAGTTTAAAAGATCATAAACTTTTCTCACAACCTTTCAACAATTTAGTTGTGTAGGTAGGCCTTCAAGACGCACTCTGAACTGACATGTAATATTATATCACTATCATCATGACTTATATACCTAGCTAGTGGTTCTGCTAGCTACTCAGTATAAACATTGACTTTAAAAGCATGCCCCTACACATAGGGATTGAAATTCTGGTAACTTTATCATTGACTTAAGCTGAGCAAGGTTATCACCCAGTGGCTTTCAACGTGGCATGAAGGTATCTGTGCTTTAAAAGAAAACAGAATTATACAAAGCTAGTGAAAAAATTGCATACAAACCAAGTATCTATCTACTATCCATTATAAAAAATGGCAATAAAGAAAAGGCAAAATGTAAGAAGCAACATTTTTAAGTCTCTTAATTGCTGAATTGTAAATTCTTTCAAGAAAATAGGTAACCTTAGTAAGATTGAAAGGTACTTGAGAGCATCACTTGAAATGTGATATGTAATTCAGTTGCATTCTGTTTCACAGAATAAATCTGGTGGATAAGGCTATTCCTGTGTTCAGGAATATTTCTGCTTCATACTGTGTGTCACATATTATGCTTTGGCTCTGGCATTTCTAGTGTTCCAAAATGCAATGTCTTTAGATTAAATGATGCCCTCCTGACATTAAAAAAAATTAGTTAAGAAACCCAAAACAATAAAACATACACATCTAGCTATAATACTGCCTTTAATGCAGTATGGAGACTTTGATTGTACCACTACTGAGTTTGTGTCTGAATACTTTTGTATGCTTTTTTGTTTGACATTAGTATTATGATAATGTTAATCTGTATAAACATCTAACAGGGGGGTTGGACTAGATGATCTTTGAAGGTCCCTTGCAATTCAAACCATTCCACGGTTCTATGACTCCATGATTCCATGATTCTAACTAGATATAAATCAGTTAGGTAAATATTCAGATATTTAGTTTGAAATTTATTCTATGTGTGCTATTTGGCTAAATGTGCTTACCTCCTATCTTGATGTCAGCTTACCTGAACTGAGTGGTGGGAACTTGATCAAATTTGTCCGGGCAGGCTTTTCCCCCCACCCCACTATGTAGAAATGTGATAAATGCAAATGCTTTCTAATAGCAGAAGCTCTTTGGGAATTTCCATGGGGACACTGCTTTGTCTGGGAAATAGCCAGGTTGTGTGGTGCTCCAGGAGCTGACTGTGCTGTCCACAAAGCTTTGGGGATGCTAAAATGAGTTTCAGAGAGGTTTCCCATCTTGTGGAGGGAAAGCAGGAGGAAGGAGAGGAAGTTGGGACTGTTGCTAGCAGAACAGTGTTCACCAATTTGAGAAGGAAATATTTTTAGACTGGGGCTTTGCTGTAAAGTGAGCATTAAACTGGGCTCCTCAGCCTTAGTTTTTGAGTCAGATGCCATGATATATCTGAGATCTAGAAATAAATGTTTTATGTGGGAGCCTCTGAGATCTTTTCCCTCATGAAAGTGAACCCATTAAAAAGTAAAACCACATACTGGCAGAAGAAGATACAAAATACTGAGAGAGGTATCTCCTTTTGCGTTTCATCAGCCTCACTGCCTTTAGCTGTTCACTCTAAGTGACATCAGTGCTTTTGAGAAATTATTAACAGTGCCAGACTCTGTTCATTGTCATCAATATGATGTAAGAAAAGGAGTACAAACATCATACAACACTTTGCAGACAGCCTCATTGATGGGTAAAGCTACTCAGAGTTTCTCAGAAATTGCTAAGAACCAATTCAGGTGCTTCAAAAGGTGCAAATCAGGAGAATAAAGATCTACCCAGCACCTCTCTGCCAAGCTTGTGCTCCCTCTGAATTGTAGTGTATAGCCTGCAATAGAGGCAGCATGCCCAAAGCAGAAGGAATCCAGTGTGTGTATCACTGTTGCTGGAAGATGCACACTTCAACTAACTGGAAATGTTACTATTTGCTGTGATAAGCTGCCCCATAACAATAAGTCTATGTGAAGTGGAATTAAATGGTTAATTCTACTGATAATGTGCCTGCTATAATCTTTAAGTCTATTTGTTTAAAGGGTAGCTGATTACAGAAGCACATCTCTGGCTCGCACCACATGCTTCAAATTAAGAGTAAGATCAGTGCCAAATATAACGAGAAGTGATTCTGAATTTCTGTATCACTGATACCTAAAAAAAAAGAGACTGTGGTATATGCAGTTTAACTTTGGTGGCAAGGAGCACTTTTGTGAATAAGCTTGAGGCTTGCTGCCTGAAAAAAAAACCCTGTCTTTAGGGCTCCATCTTTATGCATGCAGTCATTTAGAAATAAACATTTTACCTCTCAACTGTATTCAGAACAAAAGATCAGGAACATAATCTCCATGCAGAGGGTTTCAGATGAGAGAAATTACTTCATCTGCTTCTTCCACTTCAAAAGTAGGTCCTCTCAGACATCAGGTTGTGACTGAGAATCTTGCAGAGATTTACGGAGAGATATATTCTGACTTCTTACTTTCTTTTTCAAGCACTTCTGGACAGGAATGACAATAGATGAGTGGGTATTAAAAATAATCCATAATACTTGTAAATTTAGTCACAACCTCTG
>WEKW01008692.1:346-23855 GCA_013389905.1 Sula dactylatra
TTATTGTAAGGATCTTCTTTTGGCTGCCAGTACTTGGCCTACACTTTATATGTCATCCTGTCACAACTGCTAGTAATCCACAATTTTTTAAGTTAAATCAAGTACTTTTTTTTGGATGTGTTTGCAGAAAAAGAAGAAGAGCTGGGAAGAGTAATTCCTCTAGTGTAATTAGGCTGCATATACAATATATGTACCGATGTTGTAGGTAAAGAAGCTAATGTGTATTATAGGCTGATGACAGTTCATTTTACAACTGGAGGAGCACAGGGGGCAGCCTTCCAGGAACTGCTGCTTAAATACTTGCATAGACAATTAAGTTTATTGCCTCTAGGCTTTATGCTGGGATTTTTGTAAGGGAGCTAGTCAGAGGCATAGGAACTTTACTAGTTCTTGTGTACCTCCTACTTTGATTGTTATTAGTGAATCTTTGGAGTCACCTTGACACTTACGTATGGCTTCCAACCAGCATACTGATGCAATTTTTCAGCGTATTGAAAAGTGGAGACGGGTAACTCTTTCTGTTAGCCAGTAGCTTTCTGAAGTATATAGGATGAAGAACTGTAGTATGTTTTTGATTTTTTAAATTGATTTGCCTTTATCAGAATCGGTTAAGTGTTCACCCTAATGTTCTAGACATGTACCTACTCATAAAAGGAGTCTTACGGTCTTACAGAAATACGTGAAACAAAGAGCTACAGTTGCTCTCTCGATGCTATGAGTTAATACATCTGTAAGGGAACTGGAATGGGTTGTGGAGGAGGTGCTTTTCCTGCAGTATTGTCACCCCCTGAATGGAGAACTGGATTTTCATAGTAAAATTAAACTGAGATGATTGGATGTACCTTCCTTCTTGCTGACAAAGCAATCAATTCAGTGCAAAATGAGAATTGATGTGAGCTTCAAAACTTTTAATGAGGTGTCTGAGCCAAGTGACAAGATGGTCCAGCTGGTTAATAGCTCATCAAGAATTCAGTTCAGCTAACACTTCAATTCTGTAATAAGCTATATGTAATAAACATAAGCCCTATTGTGAACTGGTATCAGATAGCAAACTTATCCATTTATCTTCCATGGATCAAATAGCAATTTTAAAATGAAAGTGAATACATGAGCTCTCTGTTCTAATACTGATTATTTTTGTATAGCCTGGCATTGAGTACTGTTCCTTATGTTCAGCCTCTCAGGATGAGTAAATTGAATAAAACTTTTAGCCATCTCTTTTTCCAGACTTCTCTGCAAGGAAACACAAATGCTGCCTAGAGCAACCCTAGAATAGTAATGACTGAAGCCTAAACAGTTGCTTGCCATTCTTAGACCAGATTCCTGAGGACCTGAGATTCCAGAGGAGGTCATGCCTAAGCTGTAGGTTTCATATCTACTGTTAAAAATTTTTCTCCTACTGGTTGTGTGGAGAGCAAAGGAAAATATATAATTGATTTGATAAAGTATGAGTTTAGTTCTTAATCTACTCTGAAGCTGCTATGTAGTTTTCATGGCTGTATTCAGAAGAGTGCAAGTTTCCCAAAGGAAATTGTGGGATTAGGCAATGTACTGATTTGTCTTAGTCATTGTTTTCTGCGGAAGTGGAATTTGGTTCAGTTCTTCAGTTTGGCCTGCTTGCTTTGCCTATGAATATTTGTGCTGTTGTGAGAAAGTGGGGAGAGTAGTAGTATAGAGTTGTGTGTGAATATATACATTAATGCAATGCAGCTCTGGAAAACAAGCTAGTAATCCAATAGAGACTCACAGGTGGTACAATTTTGCTGATGGTTAATTTTTCTGGGAAAATGGAGGTGCTTTACTGCCAGGTATGTCCTATTTATGCTGCTTAAAATTTAAGTGGAAACCTGAAAATCTACACTGGCTCAGTTCTTTGGAAGCTTGTCAGCCAGCCAGACTATTCTAGCCTTTTTGGAGTTGTAAAGGTTCTCTGTTATTATCTTTTTCAAGAGGGACTTGGGGTATAGCTGGCTGCCCCAGACTCTAAGCAGAATGCTTGCATCGGTCACTCTGGGTGCTGGGCATGAGCCTTCCATCTAGTATTGCGCATGGTATTGCAGTGCACCAGTATAGCAGTGTAGTCATCTTTGGCATTGCTGAAAGTAAAAAAATTCCGACAGTGCTACTGTAACAAAAAGATAAACTTTGTCATTGAGAGTCGTACTTTAAGATTTCTTGTGACCTTACATAAAGAGGAAACATTCTGATCTACTGTTGTCCTGCAGAGAAATAAAAGTGTGTTTCTGCTGCTAGGTTCATGATGCACATTGTATTTGCCTGCTCCTTAAAATTCTGATCCTGCTTCTGCCAGTTGTTCAATGTGAGGAAGTGAGGCAGAATGGCTTTGTATCTCACCAAGTTAGTGAGCTTATCTTTGATGCAGAGTTCCTAACTTCCCTTTTTTAAAACCATCTTTGTTTTTGTTTGTTCTAGTTATTTCTTACTGTAGACTTGTTCTCATGAATTATGGCATCTTGGAAACCCGAGGATTTGGCCAACTTGCTTTTTTCTAGCTGAAGAACTGGAAGGACTGGGCAACTGTAACTAGTTACAGATCACTTGTGTTTAATGATGTGAGAACCTGGTGCAAGCAAGCACCAGCTTCAGTTCTGACGCCTTTTCTGTTATTGGGAGACTCTCACTGAGGATGTCTCCTCAAGCATAGGTTAAGTCTATGACGTTGCTGCCACCAGGTGTCTTAGATGCTGCTACTACTACTGCTGGCACAGGTGCTACTGCATATGTAAAAGTGGGAAGTGACCACATCAGAGGAATGTAATTATTGGTGGTGTTTTCTCCCCTTTCCCTGTGCTGATGAATCATAGCTTCATCAAAACTGACAAACAGTTGCAGGATAAACTGGGGAGCTGTGCTAGTATCTTTCAGTCAGATACACAGGCTTTAGTTGTAGATACTCCTCCTCCAATGTTAAGACAAAAGTTGTATTTCTTATTTTCGAAGCTTACTCAAATATCGATTCTTTCAGGATATGTACAATTGACTTCTTCAGAATAAATCCTGACTCATGAAGGCTTCTGTCTGTTCCCCTTCTGTCTGATCATTGAGAGTTTTATTTACATCCTCTTCATCCTCCTGCCATCAGTTTACGCAAGTATCATCTCTGCCAAGATATGTGTAATTTGTTTCTTTAATTCTAACCTGTGAGCAGCAGCAATAAATTTGAATACATTTGCTGTATCACTTACCTGTATCAATGGTAAGAGAAAGGACAAGAAGCAGATTTTTTTTTTGTGTGTGTGTTTTCAACAAACTGCATCTTCTAATGAATTTTTTGTGCTGTGCTACTATTGTTATGCATTGAAATGCCAGAAATGAAAATACAGAAGAGAATGTACAAGTAGATGCTTTTCACCAGGAAACTGTACAACTAATGTGAATAATCCCTCAGCTTTTCACTTAGGAAAGTACACAAGTAGTCAACCTGAAACTTAAAGCATTTTGAATACCTTATATAAGAGGAAGCCTACAAAAAAATACTTGCCCTTAATCAGTAACTTTAAAAGGTATAACAACTGTTTTAAGCCTACTCTTCCTATTGTGTAAGATATGTATATTATACCTTAGTGTTATCTTTCTCAAGGTTATTTGCATACTCCACGAAGACTGTCTGTAGCTTATGTAAATTGATTCTTCTTGTGGAGAGTTGCCAAGCAGCAATATGAAATTGTATTTTCAGTATGTAAGTGTTAATTTGGCACTGCTTTTTATTCCGCTACCTGTCCTCAGGAACTGTCTTCTATCTTCAAACTAAGATGAGGAGGAAAGGGGCTGAAGTTTTGGGCCCCTCACTGCAAGAAAGACACTGAGGTGCTGGAGCATGTCCAAAGAGCAGCAGTGAAGCTGGTGAAGGGTCTAGGAAACAAGACTCACGAGGAGCAGCTGAGAGAACTGGGGTTGTTTAGTCTGGTGAAGAGGAGGGTGAGGAGAGACCTTANGCAGTGAAGCTGGTGAAGGGTCTAGGAAACAAGACTCACGAGGAGCAGCTGAGAGAACTGGGGTTGTTTAGTCTTGAAGAGGAGGGTGAGGAGAGACCTTATTGCTCTCCACAATGACCTGAAAGGAGGTTGTAGCAAGGTGGGTGTTGGTCTCTTCTCCCAAGTCACTAGTGATAGGGCAAAAGAAAATGGCCTCAAGTTGCATTAGGGGAGGTTTAGATTATTGGTTATTAGGAAACATTGCTTCACCGAAAGGGTTGCCAAGCATTGGAACAGGCTGCCCAGGGAAGTGGTTGAGTCACCATCGCTGGAGGTACTTAAAAGACTTGTAGATGTGGTGCTTAGGGACATGGTTTAGTGGTGGACTTGGCGGTGTTAAGTTAGCAGTTGGACTGGATGATCTCAAAGGTCCTTTCCAACCTAAATGATTCTATGATTCTAAGTACCAGTTACCAGCATCCAGAATGCAGGAATACTGAGATCCTTAGATTCGCTTACTGTTTCTTCCGTATTGATATGATTACCTCCTTTTCTTCCATTGCAAGTCATTGTTTTGGAACTCTGCAGCCTAATGTGAAGAAGAGAGTGTGTGTTATATTCTTCCTTCCCCCAAACCATGTGACTTTATGCAGCTGCAGAGATTGATCTTTAGTTCTGAATTCCCTAAGTGTGGATAAGGAAGCAACACTGAAGCAGGACTAAATTAAGTACTAACTAACACAGCCAGAACTAAGGAAGCAAGCAAGCAAACCCTTTCTTCCGCAAAACTTTCTAGAGGTCTTTGCAGAGCTGTTTCTGGGGATGCATGACCTGGGAGAGATAGTTAAGGAGTTTAAAGGTTGGGAGATAACTAGCCTTCTGAAAGCTAAAGAGGACTTCGGGTGTTGCAGATTTGCGTTTTTGCTCTTACCTTTGGCGAGTAGCTTTTTGGTTTGGTTGTTCTCTTTTTTTAAGCTTATCTTTTGGCTAATGCATGTGTTTTTTGGGGGAGAAATAATTATTTATCTAAAGAATAAACAGTGCATCGTAAGGCAGTCTGTTTTAATAGATTACTCCATATGTGTGTGGAGCGCAGCCTGGGACCGTTGATGGCTGTGTTCTGGCAGCTCTTGATCTAGTGACTTTTCATGTACTACTTTGGGGTATCCTGGTCTGGCACTCACTGTTCTCAGTAGCCGCAGTTTTAATGTATTGCTTTTACTAAACTCTTTTTACTGAGCTGCTGGCAATCTTGGCAGCTGGTGATCTTCCCCAGTGTGTTGAGAGCTCCCAAATTACCAAGTGCAAATTTTGGAATCAACCCCTGCAATCTCGTGTAGAGACTGTAGAGACTTGCCCATGAAAGGTTGGACTATTGGAAGGTAGGAGAGCTGTAGCAAGAAGCATCCATGAAGCAGGAGTTGTCTGAAGACTGAATGTCTTCCATTAGGTGTGCAGACCTGATTCCTAACTCTGTGCTTAGCTGAAGGTTTATGTAACTCTACAAACATTATATTATACAACTAAGCTCTCGGGCAGGGCGCTCAAATGCTCTGAGGGTTTGAGAAACACTACTGTCAAATGAAAAAAACCTTGCATGCATGCTTTTGGAACAGCAGCTGTTCAGCTCCGTTTAATCAGCTTTTCATGTTTAGTGATTTGTAGAAAGGTATACTGGTGGAAGGGTCTGTGTAGATCCTTGATCAACTTTCATGTCTGCTGTACAGGGATGCATTTTGAACAGTCTCTTCCCCCTCCCTTCCTTTGTTTCTCTCCACTTAGTCCTTAACACTGGGAAATCTGAAGTGGTTTATATGTTGACACAGAAAGGGGCGGTCCTTATGCACTGAGACTTCCATTTCTAGATACCAACTGTGTAATGTGGGATGATTTTTAAGCTCAGTGGATTCTTTGTTGATATTTTGTTAATCTAGCTCAGTGGTCATTGTGCTCATTTTTCCTCTAACTGCTAGATATTTTCAGGATGAGAACACTGCAGCCCACAAAGCCTCAGTTCCATTAAACAGTGCTGACTATCAGAGCGCAGTCTTGCTAGCTTCTCCTCTGATGACCCCTCATTAACCTTGCCTAAAAGGCTTGCAAAGCCTTTCTCATATGTTGCAGAAATGCACACAGAAGAACATTTGTCTCTTCTGTATACCACTTCTTCCTCTGAATAATAGGCAGGGAGCAGCAGTGTCTTCCCCTCAAATTTTCAGACGTTTGGAAATCTTGATAAAATGCTGCTTGGTGTAACCTCAGCACAGATATATAATTTACCTTGATTGTGATTCAGACTATCTATAATTCAACAGCACTTTGAAGTCTGTCATGGCTGTGCATTTTCAGATCGCACCACTTGAAGACAGTTCATCGCTAGTAATTTTTCTAGTGTGCTTTCTAGTGCATCTCTTTGGATAAAACAGACATTGTGTTGCTCTAGTGTAGTTTAAAAAAAAAAATTCAAAACAAGCAGTCACTAGCTGTCCCTGCAATATAGCTATGTGGAATTTCTGGATCTAGTGACAGGATATGCAGAAAGCTAGTAAAACCTGTCTGTAGGATGTAAAGTTGTCCAGTCTTTCTCTGTTTTTCTCTTTATTGATTATCTTCATAATATTGTGGAAGAGGGAACAGCTCTCTAAGTTGTGTAGCAGCTCACACACCAAGCTTTTTTTTTTTTTAAAAATCCAGTTCAAAGTTGACCTCTATCATCCGTGAGTCTACTTATTTGTAGAAGGTAGAGACCACGGGAAAAATTTCTGGGTCAGGTTTGTTCGGTTGTGCATAAAGGTTCCCTGGTGCTTTGGCTATGTTAATTGTACTTGATAATAAAAACCAGAAAATCACCTTTGAGGATGTACAGCATGAGTTAGCAGATCTAGTTCCTTCTATCTAAAGTATTTCTCTTGTTGTCCACTTGCTTGGTATCATGTGTTTGAGAGTGAAGTGCAGCGTGGCTCTTTTGCATAACTGTGCCCATTTAATGCCAGCTGAATTGTCCTAGAATTTAGCTCAGGC
Organism: Sula dactylatra; assembly: GCA_013389905.1. NCBI lineage: Eukaryota > Metazoa > Chordata > Aves > Suliformes > Sulidae > Sula > Sula dactylatra. The sequence goes on from WEKW01008692.1 coordinate 7,303, forward strand.
CATTTGGTGTCAGTAAAAATGGACAGTGGAGGTGAGACCCTTAGTTGAGCTCCATGTGAATGAAGAGCAGACTCGTGGCCTGAGTGGAGTACAATGCCTTGCTAAGGTGGCTCTCCTGCTTCAGGTGTCTGAGCCAGGCTCTGCAGCTGCTTGCGGTAGTGTGAAATGCTTTGCAGACTTGTGGTTTCTTGTCACAATGTTAATAGGACAGAACTCAGAAGGATTGTGGAAAGTTAGAAGGTTAGAATGTATGAGAAATTACTTGGTAGACTCAACAGCTATGTGAGCGACCCAGCTGAAATTTAAGATGAATTTACGTGCCAGAAATGTATCTTCTTTCCTCATTAAGGATGCTGAATAGATATTAAGCTTTGGCTGAAAAAAATCACCAAAGCAATATAGGCATTTTTTGCTGATGAGCTTTGAGCTTTGTTTTTTGTGGCTTTCTCAAATAGCTGATCTTGGGGATGGAGGGTTGTTTTGGTTTTGGGTTGGGTTTTTTTGCGTTTATTTAAGGCACGTAGGTACAGGGATAAAAAGAGGGTAGTAATAGTTCTGTGTGTAATTCATGCTTCTGTAAATTCAGTACGTTAGTGAAAGAGTAAGCCTATACCTGGTTTATCATGAATGACCAAGATCCCTGTTTTACACTGAACGATGTAAACATCTCTGATAGCTCTTTCCTGACCAAAAGAAATAAGAGGGGAAGTACATGGATAAATGGAAAAAGCCAAGGAAAGCTTATTGAATTGTTTTGAGCTAACAATTGTTTCACTTGCTGCCTGTCTCCATTCAGGCCCCTGGCACTGCAGAACCACGGGTCACATGCTGGGAAGCCTTGCTGTTTGTCCTGGCTTGTCAAAACAATTTAATGTAGGTGGAAAGGAATGAATGAAATGAACGGAGTGGGCTTGATGCATCTGTTTCAGTTTGTTCGAAGGGCAGCCCCGTGATTGGGATGGTGACACTGAAGTCCTCCGGGGAAGCTATTGGTTCAGGAAGAACAATGCTGGCCATTTTATAGGATAGCTAAACGCATTTTAGGAAGCAAGTTCTCCTACAGTTTGACAGCTTTGTGTATTTTTAAATATTTGGGCTATATCTGCTCAGCACATGCTAACTGAGATACAAGAATGTGACTTGCTAACTTCTAGACTTAAGACTTTGTCTTGTCTGCCTAAGGTTGCTTCATTATGGTAAAAAAAAAAGACTGTGGGAGGAGAGAGGGTGTCAATTTTTTTATTTTGTTAGTAGGAATTCCAAAACAAATTGGACTTTGAAGGATAGGATATCAAGCTGTATATTACTAATTGTTCTTAAAGTGGTAGTTTCTTTATAAAATTGTTCATCATTCTCAGGATTATGGAGAAGCATCTTATCTGTCTTTCTGGTTGTTTGAAAAATAAACATTAAGGACAATATTTAATTTTTTTAACCAATCTTATACTTTGTGATACTGGAATGCTAAGCTGCAGAACCTCTTTTTTTGCTTCCAGATGAAAACAGCAAATACATGCAGAAATGATCCATCTATATATCTGTTTAGACTGTGAGTTACAAGAAAAAGGCTGTAGGGGATAGATCTGCTTATTTGATTCACCCTCGAGATAACTTAACCAAATGGAGTGCTTATTTTGAATGATATGCCACAAACTTTTTGCTACCTTTTTAGATGCGGAGATAGAGCTGGAGGTCCTGTATTGCTGCAGACTTCTGCTCAAAGGCCACGGTAGAATCTGAGCGTTGCCCCAGGTAGCTGCCTTGTTGGCAAGACTCCCTGGGCTTTTGAGTCTCTTGGAGTATACACTTATAACTGAGGGTTGTGAAAGCTGACTGCTTCCCAAAATCTTGGGAAATGCTCTTTTAAGTTCTCATTAAGTGATGATGGCTTCTTTCTCTCTGCTACAGCTCTGCTGTACAGCAACTTTACGTGTGGATTTCATGTGATACCAAGATGTTCTCATTCCCCTGCCTTTCCCCAAATATTCACACTTAATGTGGCTGATAGCACCCATTCTCAGTTTCCCAAATTACATATGGTGCTCTGTTTTCTTGCTTACCTCAATATTTTAGTAGCTGCAGCTGCTTAAATTGCTTTTTAGTACAAGATAGAGCATGAAATTGTCACATTTGTCCATACTAACAGCTGAAAGGATGCCAAAATGTAGTATTTGGGATGGGCTTTCTTCTAGTCCATCTCTATGCAGTCTGGGAGATCTTACTGTGTAATATGTTTTAAGGTTCTGGTGTAGGGGATAGCGAAGTTTTGAAAGTGTACTTGTCATTTTTAAATTGCATGTTAGCCTGTAGGCTAACTATTTGCAGATTGCATTAGAATGTAGTTTGTACAAGTATAACCAGTCATTGTGTATACAGATTTCTTTTGCTGGTGTAATTGTACACGAGATCTAATATTTTCCTGAACGCTAGGGTTGTGGTTTTTTCAAAGTATATTCACCCTTTTCTGTTACCTAGCATTAGTGTTCCTTTAGGGAAAGAATATAAATAACTGTTATGGATGAGTTGTATGGCTTGTGTATCCAGGGAAATGAGGGTAGTTAAAGGTAGCACGCATCGCTAGTCTTATGAAACAAGTGGCCTCTCTGTCTTTCTCTTACAGCTCTGTTTAATGTTCACTTTTGCTGCTGCAGTATGCTACTGAAGGGTGCGATGTTTCCTTGGTTGCAATAATCTAGCTGTCTTCCCTGGGTGAAATTTGTTGGCCTGTGTTTGTGTCCAGACTTGTCCCAGATCATTAGGGCACTGTGACTTTCAAACAAGTGTTGAATTACTTAGTATATTGTCACCATCTTGGTGGGTTTTTTGTGTGTGTATGTGGGTTTTTTTTTAATTTTTTTATTTATGCCAGCACTGAAGCGTTGAGTGTCCATTTTAAACATCACAGATATGTTTTCAGGAACACGATGCTACCATTGATGTGGCCAGAAAGAGAAATGAGTCAAAATATGTATGCCTGTTAAGAGTCTCTTCATTGATAAGAGCGATTAGTGCTTGTTAGTTTCTGTTTGGGGCTAGCAGTACAGTGGTAGGGAAAACTGAACAAGCCCTTAAAGGAGACTAGGTTTACATAGATTAAGATGAGAACTTAATGTCAAACGTAGTCTAAAGCTGATTAGTAGTGTTTGTGGTAGGTAACTTGTTAGAATGTACAAAATAAAGGAAGTTGAATCCAAACATATATCTAAAATTTAGGTTTTGGACAAAAACAAATGCAGGTGTTCAAATTATATAGCTAAATTTAAAAGTAATTGTTGCAGCCTTTAATTGCCATATATAATTGGATTTACAGCTATACACTAGTTTTAAAATGTGGATTATATAGATCAAGTGTAGAGGCTGAGAAGACTGCTTTATTTTACTGTAAGAATGAATGCTGTAATTTTTGTATTGCTTGAAGCATTGAAAGGTTTAGAAGCATGTGTGTATGGTCTGACTGATACCTATTGCAGCTCACTGGTTTTCTGTATCNTATTGTAATAAAAGGAAAGCTATTAGATGGGTAAGACAGCTCAAATAGAAGTATTACTTCCATATTACAAAAACCCCAAGACCTAAGCAGAGATGAATACTTAAATGTTTGCAGAGTGTTTTCGGCAAGCATCTTCTATTGAAATTTGTTTGTGCAAGTATGCTTATGAAGGAGTGAGAAGAGATGGTAGAGCCAATTTCTGCAGAGTGAAATAGTTGCAGGATTGAATGCTTTTGATGTCTATAGACTAAATTTGCAATGCTTAAGAATTTAGCATATTCCTAAGAACTGGAAAAGTATGTGTATGACTGATATTCACAGGTACTGATAAGATACTGAACCTGAGGTAATTTCAAACCCATTTTCAAACTTCCTCCTGGAACACTTCTACACTTCTGAAAATTGGAGCTTCACCTGGAAATTAAGTTTTTCCACGACCAAAGATACTCTGTGAACCTCTTAGAAAAAGTTAATGATCTAAGTGAATATAGGATGGTTTAGATATTATCAAGGGTGAATGATATTGAGAAAACACATTACTTGTAAGCACAGGAAGAGGAATTACTGTCTGAAGGACAATAGGAGGTTGTGAGCAGTATAAGTAAACCCTGCATGTTTTTACTATCTCCTTTTAATTGAAAAGGAAATGTGGAATTAAGTGACTTAAAACTATTACTCAGATTTGATGAAGAGGTCACTGGTTATTCCTAAATAACTGTTAGAAATGATGATTCTAAAATTCTGGGCTTTAAGTATATCTTGAAATGATTTCTTTTAAAACAAACTGCATATGGGTCTAATTTATGTCAGTTGATCAATCTGACTGGTGTGGCCAGTGCATTGGTAATGCACTGGTAAACTGACAACACTGAATAACAAGAGGAGACTTTTCTCTTGAGATGTGCAGCTTATTCTGGTGATAGCTTCTCAAAAGTCTTGACAATATCTGATAGCCAGTTGTTGGCAGATAATACAACACTATTGTCCAGGAATGCTTTTTCATTTTCTGTTTCTGGCCAAAAGACTGCTTTCTGTCTCTAGTGTGAGTTAGGTTTTTGTTTTCCTTGATGCTAGATTACAGGGAACTGGCTCAATCATGAGGTCATGCTTTTAATCAAAGAAAATCCAACTCATTAGCTTCTACAGTTCTTCTACAGTTCTAAGTACATACTATATGTTAGAGAGGTTTGATGCTCTACCCCCTATATGAAGGCTCATGCCAATCTGTTAGGATTAACTAAAGATTATTGTTATGTACAACCTAAGAGAGATGCTTTAAATGATCCAATTTTTTCTACTCTTGACCACTTCAATATTTGAAGATGTTATGTCCCCTTTCCACCTCAAATCAGGCAATGACTACATTTATTAGAGTAGGGAAGGAGGAAACAGGAAGAAGAGAGAATCTATAGATTTGCAATTCTTACCTCTGAGAGCAATCAGATTGTAAGAAAAATACATGATATTAAAGACTGTAGTACAATGTCTTCCAAACAGAGTATTTAAGGGTAATTACAAACAAAATGGCATTTAAGACTGATTCTTACTTGTTCACTGACTGTACCCAACTGTTTTTCAAGTTGCTGCTTTAAGTAAAGCAAAGCTTTCTGACATACCTTTTCTTTTTCATTAGGATCGGAAGCTGTCCAAGTCAGAGCGACAAAGGTTTAAAGAGGAAGCTGGGATGCTGAAAGGGCTTCAGCATCCCAATATTGTCAGGTTCTATGATTCTTGGGAGTCTACAGTCAAAGGAAAAAAGTGTATTGTTCTTGTGACAGAACTCATGACATCTGGAACATTGAAAACGTAAGTAAATTAAGGCATGTCAAAGCATGTAAGAATCATGAGCACAAAATCAGAGCACTAGAAATACATGATATTTCAGAATAGATAACAACAGAGCCTTCCTGCTGAGGGCTAAACTTCTGTAGGGAAATTCTTGTTTAAGAGGAGTCCTACTAGCACTGCAGGATATGGTAAAACATCCTTTAAGTTAGCAGTCTTGTCACTTTCTTCCTTGTGATGTCCTAGTAAGCACATGCAGAAAACTTTTTTTATTTTGAGTGCTCAGGAAGGCTGCTCTGTTTTCACTTCTCAGAATTTTTCATTTTCCTCTCCAGCTGCCTTCCATTTAGCGTGAGCTGGTTTGTAAAGTTTAAAGCACAAATTCATTCACCTCTTGTGGGAGGTTTTGAGTATTACTACAGTACAAATAATATGTAAAAAGAAAAAAACCCACCACCTATTGTTTAGCTGAAACTTCATGAAGTAGTACCTAACAAAAATCTGAAAGTATGCAGATGCCTGCAATTTCAACCTGTGAAGTACTGGAGTGAAACTAAGTCTACTTTAACTCTGGCTTAAAAATAGACACTGGCAAATCAAACTGCTGCGAGGGCCCTCTAGTGGTGTGGGGAGCCTGTGGGGAGTTACGCCTTTGCCTTGCACTGTAGAAACTTGCAGGGCTGTGAGCTTGTTAGCGAGCATCCAGCCACCATTAATCTACTGGAAATAAAACTGCCAGCATTTGAAATTCGGGGATTCTGGGTCGTTGTCTTAATTCGGTGCCCATTCTAAATCTTGGAGAGGCATTCAAGTCCTAAATGTGTAAGCAGGCTGCAGGAGCTGGAAACAATTTGCAATCTATTTGGTTAAAATAGCCTGTGAATGTCTTGTGTTTTTACAGTGCTTATTGATAGCCACAAATGGGCATACTTAAAGAAGGAAAAAATGGCTCTTCGGGAGTCTGGACTGCAATTACAGGGAAGTGTTTGTCTCTTGAAATAGTACTGGAGGGCTAAAGATAGTACAACTTTCTTTTTAGCCATATATTCAGGGAAGACTTTTCTGAGGTTGTTTAAGGTATTTCAGATAAAAGAATAGATCTGTTGCTCCATGTGCTGTTTTCAGAGCAGTAATAAGTAAAGGCTTTGCAGCTCTGTACAGATGCCTTTAAAGTTACCTAGTTCTGTGCTAGAGTATGTAGTGTTAGATTTAACTTTTTCTCCCTTTCTTGCTCCTTTCTTCTCCCCCTCACAGATTTTAATACTTGGATTGGCTTGTTATCTGGTGGCATAAGCAAGATGATTAAGTAATAATAGACAATTATAAAGTAGGATGTTGGTAGGAAGAAATACCTTAAATTTGCTGGCTATATGATTATTTTGTACTCTGAAGTATGAAGGTTGTCTTATTTTTATCCAGAAAAAACTAGTAGACTCTTTAATTGAAGATTGTTTTTTTTAAACTGTAGACTTCCAGGTGGGGTTTTTTCCCCACTATTGTGTAGTTTGTGTTATAATTGTGATTTAGTTTATTCTTGTCCACTTCACTGGAGACTTGATAGGTAAACTGTATGGGAAGTTTCTGATGTGCCAAATTTAATATCATTAAGTATTTTGTGTAGCTGTGTCATATTCCTAGATTTACACTGCACACCTGTTGGCTTATTATATTTGGCTGACTGACTATTAGTTCCATATCTTTTTTCAGTATGTTTACCCTACCTGCATTTAATACAAGTGATACCTTCCCCATTTTGAGACTTGGGACATAGACATTGTTGGCACTTCATGTAAAAAAGTGAATAGTAGTAATATGTGGTGATATCTTAAACTTTCGTCATTTTTTTTGTTTGTATTTGTATACATTTAGAGAGAGAGAGATGCATGCATAAATAATGTTGAAATATTCTGGACTCATTCTTTTCAAATGCTGTCTGGGTATATTTCTCATTTTGCACAAAGAAGAGTCCCTGAACTTGTGCATACCAGTGGAAATGTTTTACAACTCGATTGTTGTAAAGAATTAAACTGCTTTCTGATCTTGTATGCTATCATAGAATTAAAATATTGGAAGAAAAATTTGTCTATTTTAAAAATTGCTGTTTTCATTCATAGTATAATTAAGACTTAATCTGACCTAGGTCTCGGGCACTAGTTTTGTCTAAGGCTGTTGTAGTGTGTGTTCCTGATGCACTTTAAATGATTGAGTCAGCTATCTGGTAGGACACAGACCTTCATAACTACTGCTGCTCACTTAGTGGGGTTTTTCATAGCTTCTCGAGCTGAGATGCTATAGGTCAGCAGCTTTCCTGTTAAAACAAACCCCCAAAAACCAAAACCAACCTTGAGACAGAAAGCCAAACTCTAGTTTCTGTTCTTCTCTGTTCATTGAAGGCTAACTATTACAAAGCCTCGTGTTCTCTGCTTTGCTTTGCTGTGCAAAGATCAAATACCTATCTTTTTAAAATTGACTACTACCCTGTAAAATAGACAGGACAGACATTGATTAAGCAGGAACAAGTTCAGAGGAGGGCTGCCGAGATGGTCAGGTGCTGGAATGCCTGCTCTGGGAGGAGCGGCTGAGGGAACTGGACTTGGTCATCCTGAAGAAGAGGATCCTGTGGGGGAGACCTAACAGCAGCCTTCCAGGGTATATGAGGGAGTCAGTGAGGCTCTTTGCAGTGGTGCATGGTGGGAGGATTAGGGACAACAGGCATAAACTGAAACAAAAGGTTCAGGCTGATACAAGGAGAAGCTATATTGGTGGTGATAGTCAGGCAGTGGAGCAGGTTGCCACAAGACATTGTGCAGGCTCCGTCCTTGGAGATACTAGAAACCTGGCTAGATACAGCCCAGAGTAACCATGTCTGACTTAATGGCTGACCCTGCCTGAAGCAGAAACTTAAGACTATAAACCTCCTGAGGTCTTTTCAAGCCTGAGTGTCCTATGATACTAGGAAAACTAAAAACATACTGGCTAGTAGGGTTGTCTGTGTTTTTATATAAAAACTTCCATTTTTAAAATGGTTTCTGCCTTAAGTGACATGTGACTTAGCTCATGGCAGTGTTATGGAAAAACAACGGCAACACTGCAGGATGCTGGGTGATGGTTGGACCCAGGTCCTTTAACAGTGAGAAGCTGGCAGTAGAATAGCATATTTGAAACCAAGAATGTAATTAGGGATTCCAGCTGCTGAACTGAAGTGCCCCTACCGTGTGATCTTTGGAACAGGCTCAAGAAAGATGAATGAGGGTTGTGTCAATAGCAAGAATTCAAGTGGTAGCTGATGTGATCCAGAACCTCCTTCAGTTTGTCTCCTTCCTTAGCTTGGCTTTTTCTCTGCCTGTCTTCACATTCTGTTTTGAGACTTAATTTTCTTCTGGAACTGGGTCACGATTGCTTTTATGGATTTGTTTTCACAGCAGTATTATTGCTAGCAGCTTGATTTTTCCAGATCTTCTTCTGAACTGGAGAAATTAAAGTAAAAGGGATTAATATACTGCATTTTTATGTTGGCATTGATTCAAGTGACTTCATCAAAACTTTTTTTCTCCTGGTTAAGTGGATATGCAGCAAAGACTGAACACTACCACGGAATAATTGAACATGACTGGGTTTTATTTTAAGATTGTAGTTGCTAGACTCCATGCTGGTCACAGAATTTACTACCAGTCTTGCAGTAGTGTGAAACTGGTCTTTAACTGAAACTTTGACTGAATAACATTGGCTGAATAAGAATAAAGTCCTCGCTCTATGCAGCATGCAAGTTCCTTCATCTAAATGTATTTCAGCCCGTGCTTTTTCAAAAGGAAGAAAATGGCAACTCTTCATTTCAAATTTTTTACCCAAAGAAGGGTTGTGAGGATACACTGCTGGAAACCACATGATTACTGTCGTAGATTATTCACCCTGGGGCATCTCTAATCTACTGAATTTAAGGAGTAGAATAAGATTGTAGTCTTAGGCCATAAGCACTGGAAAATATTTTTGGTATGAAATTTGACCCTTCTGACATGGGATTTTAAAAAGCGACGATGTTAGAACAATTAAGGCTGGGTCACATTCTACCTGCAAAGGGATACTGACTTCATGTATGAACTCTTCCATGTCAATTATTTGGCAGAGCCTTTTTAAAGATTTCCCCGCCCTGTCCATATCTGTCTGTACTTCTGAAGTAGTGAGTAGTACCAGTCAGACTTGGATCATTCAACCCTATCCTGCACTTATGGATCTCTAAGAATTTCTAATTTGCTTGACAGCTCAAAAGTAAATTTGAAGCAGGTTTAAAGTATAACCTGGAATCCTTGACTAGAGTGCTTGGACTAATATTGGTAACTAAGGTATAACGACTTCAGAGTTCTTGCATAGTTAGCAATAACTCGGTTGTTATTAGCATTTTGGCTCTAGTGTCCCACTTTCCCACCTAGTTAGTTATATTTAATCAACAAAAAGGTTATAACTATTTGAGCAGTTTCAGGATAAAAGGTAGGGAAGAAAAAAAACCTTTTAAATGAATAGATAAAGAATTGTTGTAATGCATAAGCTTTTAACTGTGTCAGGGAAGCAGTACCTTGAAACTTAGCAAGCCAACTGCCTAATTACCGTAGGGTGACGTTGTATGCAAATTAATTACTAGCTATATATCAAGCATTTCACGTTTATCTTTCAGCACTATAGTCCTCTGGCTTGAAGAAAGGGGGTAGAAATTCTGAATGGGGCAGCTTGAGTTTTAGGAGGGGAAATCATCTTTAGCTCCTCTGAAGTCTTGAAATGCCTAAGCAGATTTTAAGATAGAAGGTGAAGTTGAAATTTGTGCATCTCTACTGCTTTCTTCATTCAGAACAGCAAATAATACAGCATAATCTACTACTTGTTAGCAGAACCTTTTTAACTTACTGTTACTTTTTTTATTAGGTATTTGAAAAGATTTAAAGTGATGAAAATTAAAGTACTACGAAGCTGGTGCCGTCAGATATTGAAGGGCTTACAATTTCTGCACACGCGCACTCCTCCCATTATTCATAGAGACTTAAAATGTGACAACATCTTCATTACTGGCCCCACTGGATCAGTCAAGATTGGAGACCTCGGTCTGGCAACCTTGAAACGAGCTTCTTTTGCCAAAAGTGTGATAGGTAAGCCTCTCCTGTTTTGGAGGCCGGTGAGCCAGTCTACATATTTGGAAACTTGCGTCTTTTAAGAGCTTTCCTTAAACATTGATTCAAAGGTACATGGTCAAAGCCTGAAAATGTGTAGGCTTTGTTTCTTGGCTGTTGAGGTCATTCTGTGTTCCTGATGAGATTACATGTTGAAATTTTGGTTGTGCTTTTGTTATTTGTATATTAATGTTAAGTATTTTGGAATATAGATTCATTGCCCTGCCCAACAGTTTAGTGCAACATTGTTGATAAAACCACTCTTGACTACATATAAATCTCAACTTTAATGTGATGCTTCAAGAAATATACAAATGCATTTTGGTGACCAAACAACATTTTGATACTTAGTCTAGCATTAATTTATACAGCCAATTTTTTTTGATTGTCACCAGGGGTTAATTTTGAATCTCTTACGCTTTGAGTAATCAGGAACTAAGGTATATCAAAGAAAGTCAATATATATATATTTTATATCACAGTCAAACTGTGATATAATACCTTACTCAGGGAGTCTATAGAATGTGAATTTATGTAAGTTAGGAGGATGCATTGGAGAAGTATTGCCTAATACTTGCTCTGTTCTTACATATCCATAATAACCCTTTTCAGAAATTGGTTTGATGGAACTAGTATAGTCCTTTCTTGTGAATTTTTAAAAGAATTGGTTTTATCAGCTTTGTCTTTATAGTTGAGTGAACAGACTGCAGGGAATGAAATTGCTCTCACTCTCAGTTTTTAGACCTTGCTAAAATGAGTATTACTCAACAGTCCTATACTAGATTCCTAGATGGGATCAGCGGTGTATACCTGTAAATTGTCTTGCAAGCTGTTGCTGAAATATTTCCTGCTTCATAACCAGGTCAAAGTATTAATAGGAAAGAAAAGTATACAGTGTCAGAAAATATATTTTCTTAAGCATACTTGTCTTACTTTCAAATTTTTCATTGGAAAATTACCGTTTCATATCTAGCTATCTGTTAATGGTTATCCTTTGGATAAATGACTGCAATTACATCCTCTTTTTTTCTTTAGTGTGGTGAAAACAAGCAATGTGACTATAGAATGATTTGTAAACTGTCTTGAATCTGGTGTCTGCAGGAAATAATTCTGTGCCTAAATTTACAAATGCAAACCTGCATCTCAGGCTAAAATTGATCATACAATGCAGTCCCTTTGCTTACAGAGGAGACGCTGTGATGCTTCACTGGGCAATAATTTTCTGCACACTATTTAAATGGGACTTGTTGAATCTCACACTCTATGCCTGTAACTCAATCTCTCTGTATTTCTGAGTATTTTTGACTGTAGGATGTCCCTCACTAATGCCTGTATCTGCAGTAGGCCTTTAAATATACTGCAGGTGGGAAGGTAAGTATATGAAGAAAAGGGCTCTGGTGAGTGGCCTTTGCAGAAAATTACTTTTTATCCTTTTTTTCCATGAAGATTTATATTTGTAACAACAGAGTTTTTCATTGCAAGGCCTTTCCCAAACCATTCTACTTCAAAAAGTAGGTGGAGAGCACCAGGTCAGAGACTAGCTGTGGGCTCTTACCAATACTACTTCTTTTGCAGCAGAGGGCAGTCAGGTAATTTTTTGAAACAAGGTTTTATGTGCCTCATTTCTTACAGGGAGAAAGGGTAAGTGTGTTAACTCTCCTTAGTATTTGGTTTGCAGCCTATGGCTAGTCTGCAGTTTTTCCCTCTTCTTATCCCCTCCCTTCATTTGACTGCAGCCTGATCCAGTCTGTTTTGATACTTCTATTAACTAACTACGTATAAAACAGGAATTGCATCAGTCCTTTCATGCCATTCTTGCTCCATAAAGGCCTTGCAATGGAAGACTCACAAAGTGTGTTGATGCAACAGAGTGACTAAGGGTTTCCTCCCTCTTCTTTTTGCCTCCACTTTCTCTTGTCTCACAGGTCTGCACATCTGCTTCCCCCTGCGGTGAGTAACGCCAGCAGCCTCTGCTCGCTTTGAGACATTTAGAGTCTGAATCGTTCTTTTAATTTAAGGTACCCCAGAGTTCATGGCCCCCGAGATGTATGAGGAGAAATATGATGAATCCGTCGATGTATATGCTTTTGGGATGTGTATGCTAGAGATGGCCACGTCTGAGTATCCTTATTCCGAGTGCCAAAATGCTGCGCAGATCTACCGTCGAGTCACCAGTGTAAGTCCCTCCCCACTACTGATTCTAAGCTACTACTACTAGCAGCAAAGGAACACAGCTGGGTAGCATGGTACTGTGCAAGTGTGTTGCAGGGGGGAAAGAGAAGCTGATGAGGGTTTTGGGGGATGGGTGGAAAGGTATAGGATGTTTCAACTTAACCAAACAGTCAGAAGCCTGTAAAATACGTGAATGGAAATAAAATTTTGCATGTGTTCATACTCTTCCTTCAGTATATAAGAAGGTATTGCATAGGGCTTAAAAAAACCCCAAAAAACCCAGAAAAACCCAAACACAAAACCAAACAACAAACCACATCGGAATAATAACAGAATAATCAGCTTTTGAGACAAACTCAGGCTAGGAAGGCCCCAGGTCTCAAAGAGCTGTCTCTTCCCTGGTCTGTGAAGTACTTAGCAATTTTAAAGCCTTGTAGGGGCTTGCAGCAGACCAACTTATCTACAGATTTACCAGGGTTCAACTTACCACCTGTTTATTGTGCTTGATGCTTCTTTCTCCCCATTGTTTTCTGTTGAACTTCTAAGTGGATGAGAAACACTGGTAATTTTTTGGTCTGTCCAATACCACCTTCTAATCTACTCTGCTGCTGATGGTTCACAGATTGAATTTCAGTGTTGATTTTTTTCCCTGCTGTTTCATCTACTGCTTGAGAGCTCTAAATTGTACTTTGATATGAAATCAAGGAAATGTTGTTTTCTTTCAGCAGAAGCCAAGGACAGGAAGGTAAATAAAATGAAATGTACATTAATCTGCTTCTAGGCAGAGAATGAAAGGCTATGTGCTTTGGTATACTTGGGTTTGTTTATTTCATTGTAGTTGCAAAGCAGGTTGTTTAAAACAAACAAAACCAAACCCCCCAAAAAAACCACAAACAAAAATCCCCAGAACCCCAAACCAACCACAAACAAAACTTGAATAAGGAAGGCTTTCAGTGAAGAAGATACAATACTATCTGGAAATAAAGCGCAAACCTGTCTTAACTGACAATGGAGAATTCAGTGTTTATTCTGTAACGTGGGGAGCAGAACCATGTCATGAAAGTTAAGTAAAATGCTCCTTGTATTCTTTTTACCACTCTGTGAACCAATGTGAAAAAGAGCCATATAGTTTTCTGCCCTTGTCCTTTGCTCCCTGTTAAACAAAATAAGATTTTTCTTTCATTTCAAAGGAGACTTTAGAAGTTTAGACCATGTCAGCAGTTGTGGGTGAGGAGTGAACCATCTGAGAAAGGACAGTGTGTGAACCATCAATAACAGACCAGTCAGAAAACTTGTTGCGTAGGTGACTCCAACAGTACTTACCTTATTTTGCTTACTTACTTACCTTTGCTTTTAATGTATCTTGGAAGATGAATGTGGTTTGTGGAAGATGTTTAACATCTCCATTTCAACCCCTTCATTTGCTACTTTCCTAGGCATGTTTAGGAATATTTTTGCTGTAGCAGCTGCAGTCCAGCTGTGCCTTAAATTAAAGGATTATTTTATCTAGATGCATACACAGAGACTAGAGGGAAAGACAGTAATAATGGTCTGCTACTGACAGTCACGAGAGATCATGTCATGTGGGAGCTTAAAAACCCCTGAAACCCCAAAGGCAATATGATCAAAATGTGTGGCCACTCAGGCGATATGTGTTTAAATTAATTGATTTCCCTCATGCCCTTCGCAGTAACTAGTAGGCTTAGTAAAAAGCAGAGTTGCTTGATTAGCTTAAATCCTTGCTGTTGCTAAGGTCAGAAGCCTGTAAAAGATGTCTTAATGCCCAGGGTGTCCTCTCAAGACTGGACTTGGTACTACCAGCTTACGTTTTTTTTCTCCCATTGTGGCTGCGCGTTGGTGTCTCTTCTAGGCCTTCAGCCGCATTGCATTTTTGACCTTACACCTTTTGTGATAAGGATTGCTCTAGCTGATGCCCAGATACTGCAGTGTTGTGTTGGGGCGATACCAGGATTGCTCAGAGTACTCGGTTATGTGTTCTGACCCTTCTGTTCAGGGTCTTCTCTCATGGTTGGAAGCAGTAAATAATACAATTAAGTAAGCAAAGATCTAGATATCAGATCTAAAGGCTGAAGTTCCTCTTAGAGATGAGACGCTTTTTGGCCCAGGCAGTTATTGTTGCTTCATATTTTTGATAACAGCACTGCTGCGTGAGTCTGCTGTTCGCAAGATGCTTGTCTATATTGTCTACATTGTCTCACTGGGAAGTTCCTGTTTTTCCTTAAAGCAGTGTTGGGGTAGAGTTCCCAAATTTTCCCTGGCCCAAGAAACAGAAGTGCAATTAAATTGGTTTTCTGGCTCACTTTCACTAGAAGAATTCTTCTTTTGATAGAAGAATCTGGGTAAATGCCTGGCTTAGAGAGTTGCCTACAGTTTGTAGGGCTCAAGTGTTACACTGAATTTTGTTTTGTGGTTCTGATAAGGAAGTCAGCAGGAGTTTGACAGAGTATTGACCTCTGTTAGTACTTGCTCCCTCTAGCATACTCAGTCCAGACCCTTTCACTAGTAGTTTCTTTAGAATGGAAAATGAGATCTACATGTCTTGTCACTCAAGCATAAAGAGCCTAGTCTGCCTCTTTGTTTTCATTAAATCAGTGTTGCAATTTTGTCTCAAAACAACCTGTTTTCTTCATTGAAGCTATCCTCTGCTGTTCTTTGGAAGTGGTTCCAAATGAATTAGTAGGTAGCACTTAAAGAAATTGCAGCTCCTGGGATTGGGTGGGGGGTGGGTGGTATCTCTGAGGTTTAAGCAGTATGTCTCTTCAGCTGGGACTGTGTGTCCAGTGGGCACTTCACTGCCTACTTGGCCTCAGAAAAAACCATCTAAGCCTGTAATTACTTGAAAATAAGCTGCACTATTAAGGTAGTCTTACCTGCTCCTGTGATTTTTTTTTTTCTCCTCTGCCCTCTTGTGCAGACACAACTGTCTGAGTGATATACTATTAGATTAGGGAATGGGTCACACCCTCCCTTTTTTAATTTTGCAATTCTGCACAATATCAAAGCAACACAGGCTGTTCCAAAATAAAACATAATCAAGATAACTTAATTCTGTTACATACTAACTTGCACCAAAAAGGAGTGTAATATCTTGGCATAATTCAGGAAGGTTTCCCTGTCTGACTTCATTCCTCTCTGGAGACTGGTACTCTTTCTTTGACCTGTTCCATGCATATTTCAATTGAACAGTTTGTCACGGGAGATATTTGAAATGGGCTACATGTGAATTTAAATGAAAACATTTGTATTTATAGAACAAACATCTTAAGTATGATTTCTTAATTTAGTCTGTTTGGGAAGCAATGCAGTGAAGGCATAACTAACTGCAGACATAACTAACTGCAGTAGCCTCAGCTGCTTTGTCTCAGCCTCTGAGACCGATGTAACCCATGCAGTTGCCTCTAAAGCTAGCTTGTTTTTTTTTTTTTCTTGTTCATGTTGCAGTTACCACTCGCGGATGTAGTACAGACCTTGATTATTCCTCCACTATATTTCCTTCAAACTTTCTTTCTGCAATACAGAGATCACTTTTATAAGTGTGTAGAGGTACTGATTGCTCCATCTCTAATACTCAGATGTCCCAGATCTTAAATTTTCTAGGTGATTGACTAGTCCTGGGACTTGTAAAAAGACAATTAATGGGTATATTATGTAGATTTGTCTCATTCTTGCCTATCTACCACTAACATAAAAATCCAAACATGTTCACTGCAGAAAAGTTAATAAGACCATCCTCAGTTTCAAATGCACTAATTAGTGGAGTATGAGCAGAAAACTCCTTTCTCTCATTTGCCCCCTCCCATTATATAAACTTACCGTTTAAGTTCTCCTGATGGACTTGTGCTCTATACCTAATTTTCTCCATGCTTACTTTGACAAAGTGAAGTTTTGCACTTGTCCTTGCTTTCACCAGAAGTCCAGTCTCTTCTCTG
>WEKW01008692.1:26405-64674 GCA_013389905.1 Sula dactylatra
ATAGGAGAAAGACACTTTTAGTATTGTGACTATGGCATTTCTAAATTTATAGCACTGAAATGTGTCTAGGCATGTCTGTATTTTTTTTTTGAAAGCCATTTCCAAGCTGAAGTCCCAACAAAGCAAAGGGTCATTCAGCTAGCTCAAGATGTTCACCACTGCATATTCTTGTTCAGACAATGAAGGTGGCATTTCTGCTCCTAAGTGTGAGGCTGAAGAACTGTGTACAATAGATTAAACTGATCTTACCTTTATGGTCTTGTGCAAGAATAAAAACTGAAAAGTTAGTGCCTGATCCGCTTATCCACTGTTGTTTCAGAAGAACTTTTATCCTCGTACTGTGTGTTTCTAAACAAGGCTCTTTTCACTGTCACATGCACCAATATCCCAGCTGTTTGCCAACTGTACACTAAGGAACTGTGGCCTGCCTTGTAGTTGCAAAATTTCCTGTTCTAGAGCTTCAGTAACAACTTCTATTCATTAGAACTGCTGCAGTTACAGTAGGTGCTGCGACTAAATAATCTACTTCTTAACTAAAACCATTTGCCTTTAGTTAGTCATAAAGGCTCCCTATTCTTAGGACTTTTGAAATAGGCTGATGCTTTTATTTACCTGGAGGTGCTGAAGTACAGTGGACTTTCATGTCTAAAGTAAAAACTTAATGCCTTGTGCGCTGGGCTAGATAATTAGTCAATGGGGTTAGTTCTATGGCATGGTGTATATTCAGCAGTAGTGCATAGCATAACTTGTGTTTCAATATTATCACAAATAGTGTTTTTTTTACTTTGTTATAGCCTTTTACTTGAGATTGCTGGAAATGATCGCAGCCAGCGATTTCTAGAAAGAGTTATGATTAGTTTTTGTTCAAACTTAACAGTGTGGAAACAAAGCAACAGAACTGTAGTCTACTGGTCTTAAATTAGCTGCTTTGACTGGATGGATTTGCAAACACATGGAGTTGTAAGGCTTTTAATGCTGTAAATTCTCTGGGTTTAACGAGTAAAACCACAATATTGAGACTGGCAAGAAGTTGGTTAAACAGGCAGTGTCAGTGTTCTGCGGCTCCTGGGCTTGGTGATCAGAATGCAGATGTGGATGTGATAGCAAGCAGTGATGGGTCGTCAAATGAGGAGCCAGTTGGGTTCTTTCCACCAAAGATTATCTCATACAAATGACTAGATGCTTCTTTTAAGCAACCTCACAAGCTTTAGGAAGAAGCAGTTAGTGTGCATGTGTTGATCAGAGTACAAACATACCTTGTGTGTATAACAACTTTAATCGTGTATCCTGAGAAATTTTCTTGCTGTTGTGACTGCCCTCTTGGTTTTTATTAATGCCTCAAAATTGTTTAAGAGTAGGTGGTAAATTGAGGAGGAAAAGAGTTTTTAAATTGTGATCAGTCAGGTTGCAGCAAGAAGGCCTGTACAAATACTACAGTGCCTCTATTGTCTTTATGATGTATTTGTGAAATCTGGGCATACACGGTTATCTATTGCAAGTCATGAAGACAGCTGGTCTGGAGAAATTTAAGTCATGGGACTTAGATTGTTTACACACCTGCATTGCAGAGGGTAAGGACAGACTGGTCAAGCTATTTCAGTGATATAGAGCTCTCAAAGACCCGATGAATTTTGATCTGGATGATTGTAGAGCGGTCAAGTTCAGAAGGTGTTGGGTGCAAATGTGCAGTCATCGTTATTGATCAGAAGAGAAGAAAACTAGGCCTGTCCTAGTCTAATTAGTGCCTCATGAGCTAACTCGAGCTCATTGGAAGCTTTCATCTGCTCCTACTGCTTGTATTGCAGTAATGCTATTTAATCTGTTAGGATACTGATCTGGTGCAGAGCTTACTCTGCAGGATTTAGTGATTTAATTCTTGGCAGAATTATCAATTGTCCAGAATTAATTGCTACCAAAATACTGAAATCAGAGAAGCTAAACTTTCACTTCTGTTAAATGTGTTGCATTGTTTTGGGTGTTTTCCCCTGCAGTCTCAATTACTTTAGCTTGCTTTTTAACAAGAACAATAAAATCCATCTTCTGTAGGCAACCCATACCTCTTTTGAACTGAGTACATCTTAAGCTGAAGCCTTCCTTTTCACAGTAGGTATTCAACTGGACTGGGATGAGAATTATGAAATAGTTACAGGTGTACCCTATATGTGTGAAATAAGGAAAGAACTAAATCAGACAGATTGTTTCTAGAACAGACAACAGGATTAAGATGATGGATTAGAGATGGAAAAGGTGGTGAAATGGTTAAACCTGTAGGTTCTGAGGGCTGGGTAAGTAACTAATAGCAGGTGGTGAAATTTAGAAGATCATGGGGTAAACCAATTTAAATGCCATATATACCATTGCCTGGGGGCTTCTTTGAGATGGTGGGGAAGGAGGTAGGATCATTGGCATGTTTTCCACTGGAATCATATGCTCTGTCTAAATTCCTGGAATTAATGGTTTGTGGCAGCCTGGGACTGGCTCAAACTAGAATGGTAACAACCTAGCAAAAAGAAAATATAGAGACTTTAATTGCTTTGTTTGTGTGATTTGACTTTGCTGCTGATTCTATTAGCCTCTGGACTGCAATGTTAGAACATTTTGTTTGAGAAGATTAATCAGTTACGGTAGAATTCCTTTCAAGCTCTGCAGTTATAGGACATTTGAAAAGAGCCAAGCAAGAATTGTGGTTAGACTGGGACAGGTAGACTGTGTGCTTGTTAAAAGCTGAAACATTTAATGTACTTTGCAGGTCATACAATGTACCCTAGTAAAGCGTAGCCTTAATTAGGTGTGTAAAATGTTAGATTTGGGGTTTTTTATTCCAGTGAAGTAGATTTGCTTTGACTGCAGACTGTCTATTTGGTTTGAGTGTAACTGCAGCAACAAAATATTTTACAAGCAATGGCAAGCAGAATTCCAACATGCTTTATTCACAACACCAGTAAATACTGTTAAAATGGAGATGATAATCAACTTTTTTNAAGCGGCGGGAAGGCCATTCAACATAGCAGGATCCCTAGTGATCCCTTTTCCCTTGACATCTTTCAAGTTTCACAGCAGCTGGTGGAGAGGATATCTAAAATGACCAGTAAAGGATCAAAAAGTGTTGGTTTTGCAACATTGATGTCACATGGTTTAACAAAAACCCTGGGATAATTGTGGTATACCTGAGGAACTAAGTATGCTATTTTGGGGTGAAGAGTGATCTCAATAATTTGAAATTGAATCTTAGCACAGCTTATCATCACTAGTTGGTCAAAATTCATTCTCTCACTTAACACTTTTAGCATTGTTCCTTATGTCCTTCCAAAACAACCCCAAAAGCCCTGAAGCTGTGGACAACTCGTTTTATTTAGTAAACAAGTTTTACAATGGCTGTTTGAAACTGATACCGGGGAAAAAAAAAGTGACAGACTTCAGGTTTGGAGTCTAGCAATAGATGTTAGAAAATGTAACTCTGGATTATTTGTGCACGAGGCATTAAACAAGCGAGAATAAGGCTTTCTAACTTTGTCCAACAGTTTGAAAATCACCTTCAAATCCCTTTTCCCTTACACTAAGCACCCAGTAAAAGGAAAGCAGATGATGATGATGTCAGTGGTAGCAGGATGCAATTGTCAGGAAGGAGGGAGGTGGAATTATCCTAGTGCTGTCTTGTGTTCTATTAGGATTAAACTGAAGTTAGTCAGCTGTAAGCGTACTCCTGTAGCTCCGTGGAAAGAAAAGGCGAAACAGCAGCTGCCTTCGTCTTCCCTTCTCCCCGCTGCCCAGTACAAAACTAGTGCCAGCAACCTTGGGTCAGAATACCACACTGGACCAACCCATTCTCATCTGTTTAAAAGTGTACTTCTGCACTGGGTCAATACCTACGTGCAGCCTTAAACTATGGCAGAAAACTTGGGTGGAGAATAGGCAGAGCAGCCAAGCAGGGAGGCGGGGACATGCAGGAAGTAAAGGATCCCTGCGCTACCTCTTCTTCCTTCTCCTTACAGCTAGCTGGGCAGGCAGAAAAGGGCAAACTTGCCTCTTGCTTAATTGATTCTTTATATTCAGTATTTGAGTGGCAAAAGGAGATATTAAGCTCAGATCTCTGCAGCCTCATGTACTGGACTTGGAAAAGTACAAGAGGTGTCAAACAGAAAACAATGCTCCCTTGTAACTTTGATGTCTGCTTTCCTTCTGCTGTGCGTTAAGTCCACAGCCTAGTGGATTCCCATTGGAAACTAGCACCTAACTTGTTGGTGTGTGCGTGTCTCTTTTCCTGATGGATTTTACGAAAAGAGAGATCTGTCCCATATTTGTAATTGTTAATTCCCACTGTTGCTGCTCTCACAAGGATTGCACTAAAGAGGTAAGGAAGAATTTCAGCTCTATAGAGTAAGTGTATATAGCCACAGGAAAGGATTTTGGGGGTGAATTGGAATTCTTGACAAATCTGCTGAACTGCTTTACATTCGCATAGCTTGGGTCTTCAGCTTTTAAACTTGACTGTACTTTTTTCCCTGTAATTTTTAGATGTATATTAAAATCCTGAACAGTAAGGCTGGAACACTTATTACTTCTGCTATTTTCCACCTGTGGTGTTATTCCAAATCTAACTTTTTTTAAATTTAGGATTGCTGGGAGTATGTAACGCTTCCTCTGTCTTCATTTTGGAAGTTATACAGCACTGATTGTACCTTCTCTTATGAAGTGAACGATATTTTCAGTATTACTTCCATTAGAACAAGATGTTAAACCGCTGACGCAGTGATCTGGTGATCTGACTGATGCAAAATACTACGTGTTTTGAGGCAAAAATCGTGAAGAGGAGTTCTGGGTAGCTTAAAAACACTACTACTTTGGTGTTTAAAGTATCTTAAATCTAGTGTTTTTTAAGAGTGCCTAACTGGCCTTTAATGGATCAAATAACCATATAAGTGCAGATGTCGACTTTTGGAACACACTTTTTTCACCTGATCAAAATCTGATAAAATCACAAAACTTACCACGTGAAATATGAAACGTCATCTTATCTTACAGTCTTCATGTTAAGCATAAGTATTTAGTCTTGCATCAGTTGCACTTTGCGCTACCTACATATACGCCCATATTTTAGAGGTGCTCTCAAAATGTAAGGGTTCGGTGGGTTTTATTTTAAGTTGGCATTTCTTTTAAAAGAAGCAGTTCTGCCCTTGTTAGCTATTGCACTGTCACTCTCCTTCTATAAGCCTCAGAGCTAGTGCAACAGTGTAGGGAACCAGATTGAGGAATTTCATCTCACTGGAGACTGCTGCAGGCTTTTTTGGTTTGATTTGTTTCAAGTCTGATAAAACACCATGATCTTTTTCATTATGCAGCTGTGTAAATGTGTGTGCTGGCAAAAGGGAGGAAAGGACATGCATGGGGAAATGGGAGATGGCAGACAGGAGACTCTTGCTTCCAGCAGCGCTGCTGGTTCATGCTCTTTTAGATGGTAGCTTGAGAAAATGTTGATGACTTTCATGTGTGCCTGTCATACCTATCTACACTTCTTTTTTCTCTACAAGAGCTCTTCTGTCTATTTCTTTAGCAAACTCAGAAAAAATGCTAGTGCGATTTGGGTGTTTAGTTCTTATGAAACTGCCACTGCGGAATAAGACTACTGGATTAAAAGGTTTGAGCTTTCTGTGATTCTTCTATGGAGTTTGGGGACCAGGAGAGGCATTTAAGGACGTGACCATTTTGCAATTAAGTGTGTTGAAAACCGGGAAGTATTGAATGGCTTAGTCTGTGCTTGAGTGCCTTTGGGTTCAGAAACTAATGAACATATGCTTGACCGCACAGCTCATGCGCTCTTAAGGACACATCAACGTTATGTGAATTGCAGGGTCTGGCCTCCCTTTGGTTTCTCTGTGATGGCAGATTAAGGTGTATAGGCAACTCTGGGTAGAAAAGGGTTCACGGACCTAATGATTTTTATCATTCATAGTATCCTCTGTCTTCTTACATAAAGTAGTTTGATGCTTTCCTTAGTGGTTGGAGGAGAGAGAAAAAAGTTTTTTAAAAGCTGATGGTACTTAAGTGGTCTGAACTTCAGGGTAAGGGGTATTTGGCCAGCACTGTAGACTAGGCTTAGGCAACCCTTCTCATGGACTGTGGGACAAATGGAGAAGTAGGTAGTTGCTTGAACACGGAATCCTCTGTTGGTTTTAGGCCCAAGTGTGAGGTTCTCCCAGACTTTGAGGAGCGGCTAGGAACATAGAAGCTACGCTGGAGGAGGCTGGTGGGAGCTTCTCTTTTTAACTGAACTCTTGGTTTGCAATTCACTAAATGGGGTATTGTGAAATGGCCCTCAGGGAAGGGCCTGAAGATATTGGACAGGTATTTTTTTCTTGCAGGATAGAGAAACACAGTGTAGCGGACTAAATCGTTGATTTTCAAATGTGTTCTTTATCTTTTCAGGCTTCATGCAAGAACAGAGCACATGGTAAAATAGTTAACAAGACAACTCATGTTCTGGCTTTATGTTAATATTTTGCTGTACCAGTTGTCTTACTCATCTTAGCTTTCAGTTTTTCTGAAATGAGATTGTCACAGATCTGACACCTTCCTTCTGCTACCACAGTGTGAATGAACATACATGCGGGCTGCTGCTATCTGGGGCTTGAGCTATTTAGGAGACTTAGGTGCGTTAAACTTTTGCAAATTTAGGTACCAATATGTACAATAAGTGGTTGAATAATTATTGCATAGCTTATATATGTATGTATGTGTATATAGGAGAGCATTTTATTTATAGAAACATCAATCTTTACTTATATGAACTTGAACTCCTGGCACCATTTTAACCTTGGTCATAATTAAAGCTGGGTGTCTCTGACTAGTCTGCTATATGAGCAGACACGTGAAGACAGGTACTTGATGCCAGTAGTAAACAGTAGACCTAGTTTTATATGTCCCTATAGAGTGTAGGGCTTCGCGATGTCCTGCTAGGAAGCTGGAGATTTGTGATATGACCTGGTTACAGTATTAAACTTACCTGTCCAGACTTTGGTCTGGTGTCTTATTAGCTGAGGCATTGATCTCCAAAAGTCTTAATGTTCAGTGAAGCTTTTAAAAGCATTGAGTTAATGTTCACTGACAAATTCTGTTTTGGGGCTTATTCTAGTCACAGTGTACTCTTCAGTTCTGTGAATTTCAATTGCTAAAATTGCATGAGAGCAAATTTTAGAACAAAGAAATAGATAACCATAATGCTGTTGTAACAGGACGTTTTTATCAAGTGAAAAACTGTGTCTTTCTACAGAGGTTTTTTTGTTCTTTTAAAAATTCCAGATACAACACCTTTGTAAAACGTGACAAATAGCACTGCTGTCCATTGAAGGACTAGCCTCTTGCGCTTCCCCCAGTCTTGTGCTTACATCTGTTAAAGTTGGTGTTGACTCTGCCCTCTCCTGGAAGAGTGTGGTAGAGAATATTTTAAGTAGTGAATATACGAAGTCAATATACTGCCACGTCTGGCCAAGGGGAGAAAAAAAAAGTATCTAAATCTAAATGGAAATTATTATTGTATTAAGTCTCCATGTTCAGTTAAATGAAGGTCTAGTGTTGCGAAGGCTCTGTTTCAGAGACTCGAACCTTTCTGTTTCAAGACTTGTTTCCCACTGACAACAGAGGAAGGGAGAAGGATCATGTCTTGATGTCCCAATTTGGTGGGAAGCAGTATTGTATAGGATATTGGGAGAAGTACTTTCTGGTTAGGACATGAATCATGAAGTTTGTACTACTATTTAATTTATTTCTGTATTTCAGACTCTGTGGTTTTTACTTTTTGTTTAGTTGTGATTTACCAGTGGCACAGGGTCAGAGGTATCAAATGTATGATTTCAGGATTGTTCAGTTTGAAAACATGGGCTCTTCACATAACAGAATTTGAACAGGCTGTCTTCATCGTCTCTTGTTCTGCTGTCTTAAATACAGAGTTTGAAGCTAAAGGCTGAATCAAGTAAAATTGAGTGCCAAATTTTGCAGTGTGGACAATTGCCCTTGAAATACAGCTTCTGGCCAAAATTAAGTGAAGTTTGGTGCTCTGCCTGCAGTGTTTTGCAGAATTCCCAGATGGTCAAATCTTATGGCCTATTTGCTTTACTGATTTGAGCAGCTGATCATACTTAGATTTTGTTTTGCTCTCCCCCAATGGCTTTAGCATGTATTGGAGAAAGGATTGCTGTGTGTTGTTGAAGAACTTTTGTAAAGGTCTGTGTTGCTAAGCTCACTTTCCTGAACTCACAACAACAGTGATGCAGGAGTATATTTTGAATATAGTAGGTCGTCTGGGGAGAGCTAATGTACAGGGAAGTACTTTTTTTAAATTTCTTTTTCTTTTTTTAAACATTGGACAAGTTATTTAATGAACCAGTCAGATCATTCTGGGCTAAGGCTTTTCCTGTAAAATCAATTTATGCCAAAATTACTTTGTATAATGGCATGTTGGAAACATTGGAAGCAGCAGAATCCTTTGAAGACTATTAAATTAGTCATGTGGTTTCATGCATTAGTGTGACATAAGAAACATTTCTTTCCATTCTCAGTCCAGTCTGTGTACTCACCTCTAACCAGCAGAACTTCCATGGAAACTGAATGGTTCTCCTATCATAACTGAGAACCTAACTGCCATAGACTTCTGTTAGAGTGTAGCTGAGAAATTGGGGGGGGGGGGTTGTATGATGTTTGCAAAAGTCACTCTACAAACAAATGAACAGTAAGATTGAGATCAAATTTCTCTATAATTTGCACTAGTGGGGAATTCAGGCCAGTTATCTATCGAGTAAAAAATAGTTGGTCTGTAAACACAATCAAAACTTAAGTTTAAATCCAGGTTCTATGTTGTTACTTGTATGTTCCAGGGTGTCAAGCCAGCCAGCTTTGATAAAGTAGCAATCCCTGAAGTGAAGGAGATTATTGAGGGATGCATTCGGCAAAACAAAGGCGAAAGGTAAGTACTTTCTTTTCAGACAGAGGTATTACTTGCTGTCTGAGTCTTTTATCTGTGATGATATGAGATTCAGTTAGTTCCTGGGGTCTTCTGTGTTCTGATGAAAGTTAGGAAGCTGGTATTACTTCTGCAGCTTCTGTTCTTCAGTAGATTCTTAGTCAATGACTGGTTTAGAGAATTAACAGTGTCAGGGAAAGTGCAAATGCTATAGTAATCATCCATGTCAGTCTATTCAGAAATTCTACTGCTTTTATTAAAACTTTGACCGAGTCAGCAAAATAGTGGAGGACAATCCTTCTGAGTTCCCAGGTATTTGGATTGTTTGGTTCATTTGTTATTCTCTAATCCTTTTGTTTTTTCCTGTCCCTTTGATTTTGTTGGCATTTTATGGTTGATTATTTTGAGGGCTTTTTTTCTTTAAATTCTTGTTGCTCATTCTCATCCACATTTTCTGCAAGATGACTTCTACTTGAAGTGATTATCTTACATCATTACAGGAAATCCGTAACTGCTCTTGATGGCTCATTTGTGGGGTTTGTTTTGTTTTCTGCTTTTACCTAGTTGTTGCTTACTGAATACCTGATTTAAGAATCCTTTGGACCCTCTAGCCCCCTGCTACTCTCTTTAGAGCTAGTTTTGTCAGTTCATGGGTGTTTATTCATTTCCTTCCATTAACTTGAAGTTTTACATCTGATGGCATTGCTGTGTATTTTTCAATTCTGTTCTTTTTCTTGGTTTTAAACAATTTTGTATTTTTTCCAATTTAAATTAATTTCATGGCTGCACATCACTCCTTGCCATTTAGTTTAAGCAGTTAACTTTTAGACTACTACTGTTAATGCTGTGCATATAAACATAGACCTCTTTTGTACCTTCAGGACAAAGCTTCTAATTGTGCCAAACAATGCAAGTTTGAAGTGGTTCAAAATAGTGTAAGATATGAAAGGAATCATGTGGTGCTTATCTAATGCTGAATTTGCTAGATGAGGCTTTTGATAAGATCTTGACATAGACTGAAATACATACTTGGATTACTGTAATGATTTGGGGACTAAAGGTTGTGTGTTGGATCTTAATGTACAGTAAAACCAAACTGTTACTTTGAGGTTTCCTTATTTTAGTTAATAGATATCCTGTTGAGTTGACTTTAATCTGTTGGTACTTCTGCTGACCAATGTGATATATTTTTTTTGTACATATGTAGCATTGTTGCATTTTGTTTCTCCATCATGCTTTTAAATAGAAATTTGAACGATGGGTTGTCAAATAATTCACGGGAGAAGCGTGAAATGTAGAGAATAAATTTGGGAGATCATCAGGCAAGGATATTTTATGAAAACTTAATAACTGTATGTGCTTTCTACATTCTTTCCCAATATGTTAGATATGCTATTAAGGACCTTTTGAATCATGCTTTCTTCCAAGAAGAGACTGGAGTACGGGTAGAACTAGCAGAGGAAGATGATGGAGAGAAAATTGCCATTAAACTCTGGTTGCGAATTGAAGACATCAAAAAACTCAAGGGCAAATATAAAGATAATGAGGCAATAGAGTTTTCATTTGACTTGGAGAGAGATGTCCCAGAGGATGTAGCACAGGAAATGGTAAGTGTAGGTGGTCTTACAAAACATCAGACGTACTGGTGTTCTCTGGCAGTGAAATGTCAGGCTCTGTGTTTGCTGTTCTTACTGTCTAAAAATGAAACAGCTTCAGAATGAGTTTTTGAGTGAGAAGTTAGTGCCAGAGAGTGGTAGCTTATATCGTAGCACTACAACAGTGGCTGTCTATGACAGTCTGAATTCTGTGAATATATTCTCCTTCAGGTGGAATCTGGTTATGTCTGTGAAGGGGATCACAAGACAATGGCGAAAGCTATCAAGGACAGGGTATCTTTGATTAAGAGAAAGCGAGAGCAGCGTCAGTTGGTGCGAGAAGAACAGGAGAAGAAGCTTCAGGAAGAAGGTAGTCAGAAGCAGCAGCTGGAGCAACAGCAACCATCAAGTGCTTCCCATGCAGGGTCAAAGCATGCCCTCTCTGTCACTGGTACTACTCCTGTCCCCACTACTTCAGCATCGGTTTCTACACAAGTGGAGCCTGAAGAACCAGAAGCTGATCAACACCAACAACTGCAGTTCCAGCAACCCAGTATATCTGTTCTTTGTAAGTGTGTCAGTTGCTTTATTTAGGAACTCTTGCACTTACACAGTTCCCCCCCTTAGTGTCTTAAATTTTTGGTGGGTATAGCAGTAATTATCTTAAGATGTTGCTGTCTGCCATTGCTGTCTGCTGAAGAACATTAACTCCCTAGAAAGCACAGCAAAGAAAGATGCATTCCTGTGCCTTAGCTGAGCCAAGTCTTGGCACAAATCACAGTCCAGTGCCTTAGCACAAAATCATTTTCTTTTGTTTCAGCTTAATACACTAGATAAACTGGGGCACCTGAAGCATCAACACATATCCTAGTTTTTGCTGCCCTCTTATAGGGCCAGTATATTCTGGCCCTGCAGAAGGCTGTATACTCTTGCAGCAGTGCAGCTACAGCTATTAGAAATGCTTATCTGAATCCTTCTTAACTTATGTTTAAGGTGGAAATGAGATTAATGTACAAGCAGTTCAGTTCATAATTTGCTTTCTGAAAAAAGGTTTCATTTTCTATTTTGCGTACTGTAGATGAGAAGATGAATTAACACTCCTAACCTTTCCTCTTCTGTCATCCCAACATCTGAATCAGTATTTGAATAATGATGGTAGATGAAACTTCCATATTATGATGGTGAAGTTAGAAAGCAAATTACTCTCTGCTGTTTAGGCAATAGGGATTTTAAGTTGGCTACTATGCCTACATCAGGTGTATCTGCCAGCCAGCACGACAGGCCTGTTATATACATCTCTGTAAAACTAACTAAATAAAAATAATAATTAAAACCCCCGAAAGATCATTTATAACAGTGTGGAATTTAAGTTTCTATTTCTAGTCTAGCCTTTTACAGGAAGCATAGTTTACTATTAAGTATTTTCCCAAAGAACTCCTGAAATTACTGATTTTTTTTTTTTTCAGAGGTTAGGGTAAAGCATATTGGTAAGGAATTGCTGTGCTGAGGAAGAAGAAATTTTTTTTAACCACCTTAAATATTACAAGAGGTAAAATGCTGATAATATCTGTGACATGGCACAAACATCAATATAATATTTGATTATAATATCTTTAAAGTTGTAGATCCAGACTACAGTTCTTGAAATGCAGATTTTTATCTTTAACTTCTGCAGCTGATGGTACAGTTGACAGTGGCCAGGGGTCATCTGTGTATACTGAATCATGTGTGAGCAGTCAACAGACTGTGTCGTATGGTTCCCAGCATGACCAGTCAATATCAACAGCTGCAGTCCAGGGATATGCAGCTTCAGTTGGCCAAGTGCAGTCGCAGCAACACGGAGGATATCAGCCACCTGCAGCGGTAAGCCAGGATTTACAGTATTGCAAACGCATGGAGTTACTTGATTTTTGTATTTCTCTTGAAAAGTGAGGGAAAGGTCTGCCAGGCAATCTTCCATGTATGTTTTGTTTTGCATGTGATACAAATTCTGCATGGGAGTTGTAAAGGGGCTATTTTTGCAGGGTGACTTGAGTCTAGGGGGCGGGTGGAAGTGTAAGGGCATATTTGTCTTTAAAGGTTGTATTTAGTCTTGAGTGCCCTTAAGCAGAATGATAGGTTAGGTTTTTTTATGTATGAAAGTGATGTCCTCAGAACAAGACTATCTCATGAAAGTAAGCATTTAATCTCACTTGGGAAGGTGATGTGTGCATGGGTATATGATGGTACCAGGGATAAAGCTGTTGGCTTGATTTGAAGAATGGATTAGAATAATTTGAGTTACTGTATAAGTATGAAATTGCTGTGTGTATTCTGTGAGGCTTTGATTACAGATTCTGCAGGTAAGATTTTTTTTTAACTGTTATAGAATGGTGCATGTGAGAACTCCAGACTGAAAAGACCCCACACCCTTGTTCCCAATTTTATTTCTAGCTTGTGTTGATTTGCTCATCAGTTGCCATGTGTATTCCTCTTCCCTGGAAAGTCTGCACTGGGCACAAATACTTCTCCTACTATGTTCATTTGTGTTGCCCTTTTATTTTGGTATGTTTTTTTTCTTGGTATGTTTTTAGATCTGAGTATGAGAGTATGCAGAAATCTATTCTAACTCTGGAGTAGAACTTCTGCTACTGTTATATTGTCTTCGGTGGTTCCCTTGTTGCTTGTTTTTTTACACAAATAGAAGTAAAAATCTAAGCTTGAAGCAGAGACGTTATGGTATAATGTAGTAATACCATAAGGGAGAAAATGTGACACTTAAGACTAAGGGTCCTCACTTTTTTTTGGTACCTGTGGTTGTAGGCTTTATTATAGAATTGCTGGTGTTACTAGCTTTTCAGAAAACATGCTGATTTCATGTACAAGCAAAGCATCTCCATCTTTTTCGAAGGTGCTTAACCAGAAGCTTGTGGTACTGCTAGTCCTTGATCAAATGAGTTTTTAGTACCTCTAAGCTCTTGTTCTGAGTAAGCCATATTTTGATATGTGGGCATATATTGGACCAGAAGCTATTTCACTGCCTCGGGATGGCTAGCTTCCAGGTTGAAAGACCATAATCTTTTGAGAGGGGATGGGAGAACAAGCGTATGACAGAGGTATAGTCAACTTAGTTCTGCTTAGTTCACTGCTAAGATGTGCTCATGCTGTATGATGATGACAGTGGTACCAGGAGGTTGACAGAATGGAGTAGAACACTACAGGAACTACTAATAGTTTGTTGGGAAGATACAAAGTCAAGTCAAAATTTTATTGACCACTGAAGAAATGGCTTTAAAAACAAATAGAATGCAGTTCAATCAGGACAAGAACAAGGTTCATGTTTAAACAGGAAGAATCAGCTACACAAGTAGAGGATGAGCAACAACTGACTAGGCAGCATTTCTGNGCTGGACATGGTCAAAAACATCATGCTGTTGTGAAAAAGGCAAACATGTAATGTGAAGTAGTTCTTGTGTTCTGGGCCATTGGTAAGTCTATCCTGAACACCCTGCTTGAGTTAATTTGAGGGTGAATTGGGAGAGAAATCAGAGGAGAGTGATACAAAAACCCCACCAGAAATACAGAAAACGTGGTTTATGTGGGAAGACTGAAAGAGTTAAGCTGAGCCTCTGGAAGATGAACTTGAGGAGAGAGAAAGCTGTAAAGGCTGCTGCAAAATAGGAGGCGGCTAACCAGATCACAGTGCTGTTATCAGATACAATAAGAAATAATAAGCCTAAATAGCAGCATGGAATTGTTGTTTGGGAAGGGTTTTTTATAACCAAAAAGGACAGTTAAGTACTGCAGTTCCCATAACTGGAGATGTTTCTGAACAGGTTAGGTAAATTAGGGTCAAGAATGACATGTATAACTTGTCCTGCCTTGGCACAGGTGAAGATTATGGGTAAAGTATTTATTGAACCCTTTGAGTTCTCTTATGCCTCTCCCAAATTTTTGAGCAGTCTAGCAAGATTTCTCACATCAGAAATCTTTAAATTCAGATCTTGACTGGATATCTTGAGGTTTTTTCCCTGGAGGTTTGTATTTCATTTCAGTTAGGTTAAGAAATTGGATTACATCCATAAGAGGCGTATACCATTAGAGAAGGAAAACTTGCAGTTGAAGACTGCCTTTTTCTATTCACTTAAAATAAAACAAAACACACCACATCAAAAAAGAATAACAAAAAAACCTCCACCTCCAAGCAACCAAAAAGAGAAAAACAAAAACCCCCAAATCCCCCCTAACCAAACAACCCAAACACTCTACTTCTGATTCTTCCAATTTGGTTGGATTTTGACCTATGACCTTCTAGACTGTGGCAAGATGACAAAATCCTCATGCTTTCATTGGCCCAGTGGCTGGAAAATGCTTGTCTAAGACTTAATTTTACTGAATTTTCCACACATTAAACCAACTTTTTTCCACAAATCATGTTGCAGAATGTGTAATATTTAAATTTCTGTGGTAGTGTTTCAGTTACTAAAGAGCCAGCTGTGTACAGTTAGTCCATTTAATTCAGGCAGGGAGATGCCCAAGGAGAGAGACTGGTGAGGTGATATGTATAAACACATATCCACTCACTAAACTGAGAATGAATGTTTGAAAGGTCACCAGTATCTGTTTAGGTTTGTCAGACTACCAGATGCTCTGAGTACACACAGTATGGGGTGCATTGGTGGCCCCAGAGAAACTATTCCCTCCTGTCTGTTTGGCCCTCCACATGCTTCTTGTAAGGGTACTAGGGAACTTCCCGTGCTGCTCAGTAATCTAAGGCAAACTTGGGTACTCAGAAGTACACATAGCCTGTTCCCAGTGTGTGTTGGCATTCATTCAGCATTTCTCATATCTTCTTGCACACATAGTAGTCAGTATTGGGTGCCTCATTGTGTGTCTGTATTTCTTTTCTACCTCATTATAGTTTTTGCTGGTTTTGTTTTTCATTTTTTTTGAAGTGTTCAATTCTTAACTTTTGTTTTCCTCCTTTAGCTTCAACGTGGTCGTAGCATGTCAGTTTGTGTCCCCCACCTTCCTGCTCTTCCCTCTATGTCCTGCATCCCTCTCAGTGCTCCTTGCACCCCACCACCAGCGCTGTCTGCACCTCTTTCTCCTTTCTACCTTCGGACTGTCCCTGAAGAAACCTTTGCAGAAAAGCTTTCTAAAGCCCTGGAAAGTGTCCTGCCCATGCACTCTGCCTCTCCACGCAAGCATCGACGCTCCAGCCTGCCTTCCCTCTCTGTCAGTCCTGTATGTGTTACCATTTGCCTCCTGGCGCAGTAAGATAAGTTATCATTAAATACATCCTGGACTTTGGGCATTTTTAAAATGAGAAAATGAAGAGCCGATTCCTCATACTGTGCTGCTGGAATGTTGATATTTTTTGTGAAGCAGTACACTTAAGCATTATCAAACAGTGGCTGACCATTTGGTTTTTGTATTTTAGGATAGCATAAATGTGAATTACTCAGCTGTATCACAGAAGGTAGAGTTTTTATCCCCTTAAGTTAGAAGACCGGCGTTTTATTTTCCAACTTCTAAGCGAGCATTGGATGTTAATTAAGCCCTGCACAAAACAACCACCTTTTAAAGCTTGGTTGCTGGGGCTGGTTATTCTAAAAGCTTTGGCTAGCTGTTGTAGTGATACTAGAAGTTCAGAATATGAATGCTTTTGAGGATTTTTCTGTAAATAAACTTTAATTAGAAGTTTCACTTCGGCGCCTTTTTGATGGGAAGAAGCCATTGCTTCATGTTCCTCACAAGGTTCATTGCAAGATAGCTTGCAGGACAGGAGGTAGTCTTTTCAGTTTTGGACTTCAATTTACATGAAATAAATTTTGAGAAACACTTCTCTAACTGAAGTATGTGGAGCTAGTTTTCAGAACATAGGAAGAGTTCTTCATCCTGTAGGACCTTCTTGTTGGTGTTGGTCAATATGGAAATTTGCTGCTGCTTTTCCAGAAAAAAGGGTCTGGGGAGAAACAGAACAATGTGGAAAAAGTAACTTGCAAAAGTCATAAATGGCATCTGTCTTAAAGACAGTATATTTGCTACTGACTCTTGCAGTTTGTTTTCCCTTTAGGGTTGGTAATACATTGTCTCTCAGCATACTGTAGGCAGAGATGAAAAAATGCAGAATTACAAAGTTGTTTGGGATTCTTACATAGAACTTGCTTCGGTGAGAATTTCCCTACAAATTTGAAATAAGATGAGCCTCATCTAAAGTAGTACATCAGATGGAGTGGAACTGCCTGCAGACTCTGGTGTTAACTAAACCTGTGAATGTTTTATTGTCCAGGCAAGAGGTAGGTTTGTTTCAGGAGTGCTGAAGAGAGAAATTAGGAGTGCTAATTTCTGATATGAAAAGGTATGATCAAAAGTCATCCAAGGGATCAAAAGAGGTGATCAAATTAGGCAGAATTGAAAGGCTCTGCAGTTTTATAATTTTTTTCATTTGTGGGCTCTAAGCGCTCAGTTTTTGTCTTGTAAAAGGTTTCTCTTTAGCTCTCTGGATTGCATATAGAACACACGCCTGACAGAACACTAGCACTGTGGGTTTTGTGTTGGATATTAAGATTTAATGCCATTTTATCTCCTAAATGCAAACAGAGGTTCTGCATTGTTGCTGCTATCAAGTTCTGAATTTTCATATTGCCTATATGGCAGTGACCTCAGGGGTCTGATTGGCTTTCAAGCACTGATCACAATGGACAGTCCATGACAATAAATCTCACTCAATTGTCAGGAGCAAAACTGGTTTATGTGAATTATTGGAATTGGACTGGAAAAGCAGCTCTAACACAAGCAAATGTTTCCATTTGTAGCTATGCCTGCTGTGGATGTATTTAATGGATATTTACAACTCACCTGAATTTCCTAAGTATTGTATGTTTTTGACCATGGATTGACTAGTCATTCTATAAAGTTACTTCACAGAACTGCCTAGTGAACTGTGCATGTTGATGTGCTTTCACTTTTAATGTATGAATTACTTGTCTTGTTCATGTCAATACAGCCTCAGCATCCGCGTGGGGGAACACCAACGTTCCCAGATTCACAGATATTTTTCCCAACCGTTCATGAACGGCCGGTGTCTTTCTCACCACCACCTGTCTGCCCGCCGAAGGTGGCAGTTGCTCAGCGGCGCAAGAGCACTTCATTTTTGGAAGCCCAAACTTGCCACTTCCAGCCATTGCTGAAGACTGGCCAGAGTTTAGTTCCACCTGGTGGTAGCCCCACCAATTGGACACCAGAGGCATTCGTTATGCTGGGCACAGCAGCTCAGAGAGTCGCTGGAGAGCCTCTGCATGTGCAAGTTAATCCTGTGTTTGAGCCAGCTCCCGTACACAGTGACTATAGATCTGGACCAACACCTCCCGAGGATGCTCACTACAGAATGCATCCAGAAGCTGTGTATTTGGTGGGCATGCACTATCCATCACAGGTATCGGAGCAGTATGATCAAGTAGCTTATAACTCTCATGTGACTGAACAACATTTGAAGCAGGTCTCTGAGTCAAACCATGGGCAAGGTGGTCCTCCACAAAGCTCTGTGTTTGACTTTAAATCGGGGCAAACATACCTGGCAAGACATGTTCAGAACCTGAGGCTGGATTCTGGGATGGGTCCCCTTTCTCCATTATCCAGTGTTTCAGCTCCTCTGAGTGCAGATCCTGCACAGATGACGTTCCACCAGGTATTTGTTCCACACTCTGCCCCGGCTGTGCTCTCTCACAGTGGTGATGGCAGAGCGAGCTGTGTCTTTGAGTTCCATGTGCACACACCGACTTCTGCTCCAGCAGAAGGGGCAGTTTTACCCCAGCGGGTCTACAGAAGTCGCCGGGGCTCTATGGAGACCAGTCAAGAGGAATCCACTCAAGGCATAGGGTCGCATGGTCGGCTTCAGCCTGTGACAGAGGAGCAGTGTAACTTTCTTGGTCCTGAGTTAGCAGGTCCCAGAGGGGGCTCTGCCAGGCGGAGCTGGCCGGAAGGAAGCCCAGAACACTCCAGTGATTCCTCACAGCTGACTTCCTCTGACACTGGCGATTTCCAGTCTCCTCCCCCTACAGGGGGGTCGTCATCTGCTTTTGGTTCAGACTTCTCATTTCCCATTGTTCAGCTGCCTCAGAAGGTATTGCAAGAGTCGCAGCTCTTCATCTGCTTCCCCCAGGGAGCCTCGACTCAGCAGGCCTTGTCCACCTCGCTTTCATCAGGACCACCTGCACTCTATCCTCAGGTTACAGGAGCAAACCCTTCCAGAATTTCTCTACTTTTTATGAGTCATACCTTGCGCTTAAAGGGGAGCCTTGCTCTTAGACTTGCTCCATGTGGTTCTAATTCATGGGAGTGTCTCTCTACCAAGTCAGTAGTATGCTAGGATCTCTTTACCTTACCAGGTTGCAATGAAACAATGAGGCACCAGGAGCCACTTGGTCTGTGTTCAGCTTTGGCTGAAATATTCGTAGGGCTTTTGTGTTAAGGGTAACAAATGGTCAGTGTTCCTACTGGGACTAGTTGTTCTTTTGGCAAGAGATAGCTGGAGTACCAAATTGGCTTTTAAACAATGGGTTTAATGACTTATATTCTCCACAGTTTGAATCGGCAGTGATAGTAAAACTTGCATTGTATTTTTGTTCCCGCTCCTTAGACATTTAATGAGAATGTGGTATTTAAAGTTGAACTTTTGTATGAATAATGTTTCATTAGACGACAACAAGGTTAATTTGGTGACTGTCCAAGATGCAAGAGCTTTTTTTAGGCTTGGGTGAAGAGAGTAGGAAGAGAGGAATGGAAGGAGCGATATTATGTATGTGTACACGGGTTTGGAAATATACTTGCAGGTTCATTAAAGAAACTAAACAAGCTGAGTAGTAAATTAGTGGCATGAACAACTGTTGCTAATAGGGATTGCTTCCATATAAGCCTAAAATATGGCGTCCTTTTAAAAAAAAAAATTTGAGGCCTGAAGCTTAGTTTGGAGGTACATGTTTTATCAGCATGTATGGTATTTGCACTTGCAATAGTCAGTAATGCATTTGTACACTGTGAGGTGTATGTCTGTATACATTGTGTCTGCACGCATAGTCTGAAACTTTTCATAAGATAATTTTTTTGTGAAAAGAGAGGATTTACTTTAAGTAGACTTCTCTCTTACTAATGCTGTTCTTGGAATTGGGGGCTCTCTGACATTTTAGTTATTGGAGTATTAGCAATGTAAAGATTTGTGTGGAGGAACTGGAGGAGAATATTTTTGTTTTTTCTGAGATGAAGAACTGTTAAAATGGCTTTATTATCCATTATACAGATTATACAGAAAGCCTTAATTAAAGCTGAAACAGCTTTTATCACTAGTCTAATAGACAGTAATTTCTATGCTGTAGGAGAACTTGTGGAGTGAAGCTGCTACACAAGAAGTTTGAAAAATTACTTGGGGTTTGTTTCTCCGTAAACCGCCTTTGTTAAACTTCAGGAGGTGACTTCTGATGGATATAAAATACATCTGGAAAACACAATAAGGGATCACAATTATTTTACAGAATATAAGTTGTGGGATCTTTTTTCTAATTCATTAAAAGATGAGAATTTGAAGCAGAAAGCACAAACTTGAGTAAGTGTGAACAGATGTTACAGCAGTGGGATAAAGCACATGTTTAGATCCTAGCCAATAAGGGCCTCAAGCTTCTAAAACAGCAAAGAAAAAAATGGTTGTTTTCATGGGCAGTCTGCTTTCCCCAAATTTTCTATAATAAAACAACTATATAATTTTAATAAACTTATTCCTAATAAGTTTCTACAAGCTGAATGATCACAGCATTAAGGAATTTTAGTAGATATTTCTGATATGATACATATGCACCAGATAACGTTTCTTACAAAGGCAGTTAATCTAAGTGGTGCATGTGCAGGGAACTCATCTTGGAGGTCTTTGTCTA
The DNA here is from genome assembly GCA_013389905.1 of Sula dactylatra. NCBI lineage: Eukaryota > Metazoa > Chordata > Aves > Suliformes > Sulidae > Sula > Sula dactylatra. The sequence continues at coordinate 46,862 of WEKW01008692.1, forward strand.
GTTGTCTCTAAGGTTCTGATAAAGAAATATAATGGTCACAAAAATAATAATGAAAATCCTGGTATCTGATCAGAAATGTCAGCCACAAAAATGATAATGAAAATCCATTCCATTTTCTTCTACATCTTCCACATTCATTTGTATGCCACTCATCCATTTTTTTCCATTGCTTATTCATTTAAAAATTCTGTCTCAGCTAGAATGTGGACCCCCAGATTCTTCAATCTCCAATTCGTGGTAGCATTTGAATGGTAGTGGGTCTGGAAATTATTTCTAGCTTGCATTTTGACATGCCTCTCACAGGGAACTCATGACATGTGTGTGCACTGAGTACTTTGTTATTAGTCTAGAATTCTGTATATCTGATTTTATTTTTAACAAATAGTTTTATTTCCTTCTAGCCTCCTATTTCCCCACCTAACTGTGTTTAGAACACATGTAAAGGTAAAACTTAATGCCTGTATTTCCAGTTATCATACCAAGGCATCCTGCTTTTAAAGCATCATCAGTGGAAGAAGCAGCTGGTAGGCTGGTCTGTCTCATGTTGAAGGGGCATGTGGGTTGCAAAGACTTTCTGTATTGGTTATTTTGGAAGACTTAAAATGGAGTTTAGTACTTTTCCAGATGGGTCTGCTTTCTGCTGGTTGTCATAGTGGAATTTGGCCAAAAGGACTGGTTGGCCAAAAGGAGAGCTAGAAATCTATTCCAACCAGATCATTCCAGGCAGAAATGATTTTAACTGCCTGCTGCAGAAACCGTAGAGCTTTTTAAGTTGATTCTCTGTCTTTTTTTTTTCCTCCTCTAGACACAGGTGCAAGGCCAGTCAGCCTCAAGCAGTGCATCAGTGCCATCCCAGCCTACCCAACACACTCAGCAGGTAAAATCAGACCCTAAACCCAGGACTAAAATACTTTAAGTATAGGATTTTGATGACTCTAAGTGCAGCTGACTACCACAGTGCCCCCTTCAACCCATAGTTTTGGACAAAAGCAAAGGAATTATCTCGTTCTCACCCAATCTAACATGCTGTGAGATTAACTTCATTGATTTTTCTGAATCCTGTTAATGCTTTTTTTCATGTGTCTGTCTTTCCTAGTTTCCACCTGAGCTTGCACTGGAGGTCGCATTCAAGGGTGGTGGTGGTGGGGAGTGTCGGGATTTGCAAGTTAGACTGTCTAGACAGGCATATTCATTCTCATGATTTCTTCTAACTGGAAATACAACATCCTCTTAACTGCCTTTTCTTCCTTTATAGAATCTTCATTCTTGTTTTCACAGGTGAAATAATTCTGTTGCAAGTTTTGGTGCTGATAATGGATTTGTAATAGTAATGCTAATAAGTAATTGCTAAAGCTTAATTGACTTGGCATATTCAGAAGAACCACCGATGTCACTTATGAGGGAGTAAAAAGTAGGATTTAAATAGGGTATGCTTTAAAAACTTCTGTGGGGGGGAAAAAAATAGCTTCTGCCTCTTTTCCCTACTACAGAATGCACAGCAGCCAGCCTCTTCCCAACAGCCTGGACAGTACCAGCTGCAGCAGCCTTCAGTTTCTGCTGGCGCCGCTCCCACACAAACTGTCTCTCAAACTCAAACTTCACAGATTATGCCAGTGCCTCAGGCAGCAGCTGGGACACAGGTAATCCAAATTCTTTCTAGCAGAAGATGTTTTTTCTTCTTGACAGCTGGCAAATTCAACATACTGCTACTTTCACTTTTGTCATCTTTTCTAATGGTTCCAAAACATTCATCCAGATAATAGTATTCTCAGTGTACTTAGAGCTGTCAGTTTTGTTCGAAAATGTGTTGGAAATTCTTTCTTTCACACATGGCAGTCGCGAGTAATTTGAGGGAGGGATAGCACTTCCATGCACAAAGGTCTTTGAATTGTCAAAAATATCACGAGGGATATCTACGAATGGTTTATTATGAATGGATTTTCAGGAACTTGTCATTTCTCTGCTTCCCATCAATGTCTATCTTCTGCACCATTATGTGTGTAAAGCATGTTCACTTATTTAGGTAGTGAACCGTAAGGACTGCCTTCTCCACTCTGTCATCTTTCTTATTCAGCTCTTCTCCTTTACTCCCTGGTCAAGAAGCTTTTATTACTAAGTATTACTTCATTTTGGCTCATATGTCTATCTTGAATGTGTGAGCCTTGATTTTGTTTTTAAAATTGTTGTTTTGTTGCTTGTTCATCTAAACTGCCTTTCCAGTTGCATCATTTGCTGGCTTTAATTGACGTATCCCCTGCCATTCTCCGAATGCTGGCACAGTGGCTTTTCATTCTCCGTTGCTTTAGTCCCCATACCCAAAGCTGACAGATTCGTTTAAAGATTTGCACTTCTCTCCTGGAAGAAGGCAGGCTTGGCTCTGGGGACAGAGTTGAGGGGAATTCTATTCTGTTCATGCACAAGTCAGTGCTTCAGGGTATTCGAACATTGCTCTTTCACCCTCTGTGGGTGTCCGTTTCAAGAGCCTGTTGAGTTCTTCAGGGGAAGTGTTGTTAAGTGAGGACCTTTTGGAACTCCAGCCAACTTGCCAGCCACTCTGCCAACTGTGCTCCCCACCCACTTTAACAGAGTGCTGTAACTTGAATAATTCTTTCTTTGACTAATGCGTAAAAATTCTGCTTTCTGCAACCCTGCTTTAAAAAAAAAAAAATCTATCTCTATTTTCTTTACCTCCCCAGCTTCCTGTTTCCCAACCAGTGTCGATCATCCAAGGCGAGCCTCAATTACATGTTGCAGCACCTTCTCTCCCTCAGCCTTCAGTTGCCCCATCAGTCCCTATTGGCTCTCATTTTCTACCCATGGGACAGCCCTTGCCAACTTCCATGGTTCCCCAGTTCTCAGTCTCTCAGTTGCCTGTAGCAGCTCCTCATGTGTCAGTGGCTCAGCCAGGTTTCCAGTCACTGCCCATTTCAATGGCAGCTGGTATGAATCAGCCATTGCTCACGCTGGCAACGTCTGCTGCCGCAACCGCTGTCCCTGTAGGATCAACTGTTGTCCCTAGCCAGCTTCCCACACTGATGCAGCCTGTGGCTCAGTTGCCCAGCCAGGTTCTCCCACAGCTCCTGCAGCCGGCTGTCCAGTCCGTGGGGTTGCCAGTCAGCATTGGACAAGCTGCTGAAGCTTCACTTCCTGCTGGAGATGCTCTTTACCAGGTATTGTTGCAAGCCAGCAGAGCTCTTCTCCACATTTTCACCTGTTCCTCTAAGGTACCCGATCTGAACTGTGTGCCCTGGCCAACTCACTTCTCATAAGAGAGCCATTAAGTCACAAAGATGATTTCTGTTGTGTGGTAAAGGACCATTTTAAGGAGGGGGGGGAAAAAAAAAAGCCCTTGGACACCCTGGTGTTTTGAGTTTTCCATATTTGGCAATGGAATTTGTCTAAAATGACAGAATCATAGTGCAGGACTTTGGTCGACCACTGTGTGAAAGAGGACAGCTATATATCCAGGAGATTTGTCAACTAGGAAAAAAAATTCAAAAACGTGATTTTTTTTTTTTTTTAAAATGGGGGATGTGTGTTGGAAAGAAAATCAATGGCAGCTTATTCAGCAATGTCAGTATTTCATTCCAAGTCTGGGAAGGGGAAAGGAGGTGGGGAGGGGGGACACGGACTTCCTAGAAGTCAATCAGATGGCATGGATCTTGAACTTGATGTAAGTACCTGATGCTAGTCATGAAATGCTAGGCTGTTGGGCACAGACTGCTTCAGCTACTTTGTGCAATTACTGTAAAAATGGCAATCTGAATTGTGACCAGAATAGTGACTCAGCATATAATTGTTCTTCTAGATCAAAAATTGTATAGATGTAGAAATATCTGCACTGGGATTATAAGGAGTGCTGTAGAACAAAAACAGTCTGTAGGAATGTTCCTTGTTTCCTGGGTCAGCTCATCACGAGAGGACAGGAAGAACACAAGAGTGTTTTTGCTATTAGTCTCAAGAAGCAGCAGCAGTTGCATAACATCTAAGCAGTAGGTGTTCAGCCTGAAAATTCTTCAAACTCGTTTCAAGTCTCAGGCCTTAAAATATTAAGCCAAATAGGCAACTGCAAGAGTTGAGAGATTAAGATTGTTTTGCCTGAGACTTGGAACTGGAGTGGGAATTTGCTTGTTCAAGCATGGTGACTTGCAAGCTGAGCTTTGGCTGTGTGAACAGTTTGCTCTGCTTCTCTGTGAAGATAGTCTTTGGGAGTGCTTAAACAAGTATGGAAGGTTGGGACATGCCCCAGAAACTGTTACTTCTTTCCCTCTTTTTTTTTTTTTTAAATTAATTTCCTAATTAACCCTGACATTCACTAACTTGACTCCCTCATTTCTATTACAGGGCTTCCCATCTCGGCTTCCGCCTCAATACCCAGGCGACTCAAGCGTTGCACCTTCCTCTGCTGTGGCCTCTGTTAGCATTCCTTCTGCCGTGCTGTCCCCTCCCTTACCTACAGATGCAATGGCTCAGCCGGGCTATCTTGCTCCTGTTGCGCAGCCGTATGGGGAGCAGAATGTTTTAGTTCCCATGGGCAGCCTTGGAGGACAGGTTCAAGTGCCCCCGCCTACAGTGAGTTTAGCACAACAGACCTCATCTGCCTCCTCGCAGCAGGCAGTTTTGGAGGTAAATATGTTGAATATAACGTGACGATACATTTAGGGTATTTGAATTATGCAACAGTGTATGTGTGTGGGGAACTAATCCCTTCCGTGCTTGTTTTCAGTTGGAAATTAATATTTCAAATGACCTTTTTCTTACAGCAGAATGTCATGCCAATGTGGGGACCTTGTTGCCACTGGCTGTTCTGTTGGGAAGTGAGTGTGCACCCTGCAGGCAAAAACCTGTTAACACTTCACTTCTTGCAAGTAACTGTAGAACATGTTTGCCATATCAAAGACAAACTGCAACCGATACCCTTTGAGAATCTCTCGTTATGCTTATTCCCTGCAGCGTTGTTCTTGCTAGGGAGAATTTGAATTGTCTTTGTGTTCTGCATTGGCTTGCCTTTTGCACATTCTGTTAGTAAGACTGTGGCTGCATGGCGAACTGTAGTGACACGTAGCAGTAGAAAGGATGGCTGACTTCCTCTCTCCACCCCTCCCCAGATGATGATTTGCTTTGCTGCAGTTTGCTCTAGAATCTTTTGTGAATTAGAGCTGTCGATGCCAGCTGTTGAGTTCTAAAAAGGTAGTGCTTTTAGCTTTACAAATGATTTGGGAGGAAACATTGAAGACTACTGGCTTACTTGAAGGGGAGTGATAGTCTCTGGGGGGTTCTTGATGCAGGTTTCTATCCACAGGGTACTCAAGGAGTCTCACAGACTGCTCCTTCAGAGACTCTTCCAGCAACACAGCCTGCTCAGTCTACCCCTTTGGCTTCCTCTATGGATAGGTAAGCATTGTTTTCTTTTCACCAATATCACATGGATTGCAGTTTCATGTTTTAAATTATTATTTCTTGGGTGATCTTTATCCCTGGTGCATAAAGATACCTAATTTTTACACCGAGGGTGTTCTTGAGGACATGAGGAAATAAATTTCCTAGAGAAAAAATATACTTATGGGAGTTGGAATAAGTTTTGATTTACAGCAGGGTATGGAGTGAGTAAACAGGATTGTGTATAGTGATTTAACTTCTAATCCTTTTTTATTTGTCATGTCAAATGGATCGTAAGGGATATTTTTCTGTCGTTTTGGCACTTAAACAGAATTCAAACTCCAAATAGCTTGAAAACATTAAGAAGATATATTTGTACAACTCGGTTTGCAAGAGATATGTAGCTAAATAATTACTATTAAAATTGCTATTCAAGCAACCGTAAGTGTTGACAGGATTCTTCTCCCCTACTCTGCGATTAACAGGCATCTGCTGCTATCCAGAAGAGAATACCGTCTGGGAGGGTAAACTGTTGCGGTTATGGAGTGCAGAGATGCTAATGTAAAGTTGTGGGGTTTGTGTGGTGGTTTTTCTTGTCAGTGCGCATTCTGACGTTGCTTCGGGGTTGAGTGATGGCAACGAGAATGTTCCAGCTTCTAGTGGAAGGCATGAAGGGAGGACTACTAAACGTCACATGCGGAGGTCTGTCCGCAGTCGCTCTCGCCATGAGAAGACTTCTAGGCCGAAACTGAGAATTCTAAATGTGAGTGTTCTTATATCTTTAGTGACAGCTTGATAGCGATGATGCCTTTTTTTTGAGCTTCAAAATTTTCTTGGAGGAATGTGTGCCTTGTGTGGTCTTGTTCCCTCCCACCCCACCATCACCTCTGAGCACACAAGCTATCCAGTGTACTTCTTCTGCTTCTCGAGTCAGTGTTCCAAAAGTCGCCTATTAAGAGCTTTTTGGAGCTTTAGATATGGCAAAATTGGCTTGCTTAGCCATGAGTGATTCCACAGACTGTTCTAGAATATTTGATTTAGTCTTACTAGTAAAGCTAGGCCAGGGATGTGACCTGTAAGTGAAAAAGAAACAAGGGAACCTCAGGAGTTTTAGAGAAAAGCGTGGTCCAGGTGAACTTGGAGATTTGAGTAATTGGCAGATCCTCAGAAAAAATGATGTTGCACATGGTACCATTTACTAGATTGGAAAGGGAGAATGTGATTGTATTAGAGCAGCTCTATTGGCTTTGTGTCTGTGAACTTTAAAGCACAAGCCTTACATTCTCACGCTTTTGGTTTGAACTATTGTTTTCTTTGCTTTAGGTTTCAAATAAAGGGGATCGGGTAGTGGAATGCCAGCTAGAGACACACAATCGGAAAATGGTTACTTTCAAATTTGATTTGGATGGGGACAACCCTGAGGAAATAGCTTCAATTATGGTAAGATATATTTCAGAGATGAAGAATTGAATACAGTCTTAATCACAGTAGTAATATAAGCAGTCCTATTTTCTCATTTACTTTTGAGAATTGCGCTTCCATGTAGCATGGCCTGTGCTCACCTTATTGGTATGCAAGCACAACTAGAGACTCTGGGCATGGAGTGGTATACCAAATTGACAGTTAAAGTTGCATCCGCAGTTCACGTGAAAACTTGTGTCAGTTTTTACCTTAGAATTGTGCTTTTATAAAGTAAATCTGTGTTTGGTTTTTTGCAGCCTAGTTTTTTGAAAAACTGAAAACAACTTTGTGAAAGCACCAGGTTAAACAAATTCTGTTTGCTTTTCTAAGAGCAAACATTGCTAGATCTTTAGAACTTACACTTAAGCTTTGAATTTTTTGCTGCTGTTCTCAACTGAAACTGCAAGATTCTGCCCTTGAAGTAAGGAATGGGAATCACTTCCTGGTTTCTGAAAGTCAGTAAAGACTGATGCTTGCTTTTGTCTTTCTCAAAGGAAAAAAACCTCTCCATTCAATGTGTAAAGATCAAACATAGAAAAGAACTTGTCCTGTAGAGATATGTTTAAATGAGTAGTGTAGCATGGAATAGAACCTCCCCCCTTATATTTTTAAAATTTAAACTTTTTCCTGGGCTGGTATGATCTGAATGAAACAGGGATTGTTTTAGTGTTACTGATGTGAGGAGGGATGACAAAAAGCAATATCATTTGGCAGCTTCTTGGGCACCTGTGCAGCATTTATCTTTTAGCTTAGAGAGGGGGCAGAATGATAGGTGGTGTGTGCCTGATTCATACCTGTCAAAAGGAACCAAATCAATGACATGGGAAAAATTATCTCTTTGCCGCTAACGGCTTTCCAAGGAAGAGGAATAAATTGGTTCTTGGCTATGTTGGCAGTGTAAACAAGTCAATAACATGAAGTTAAATGCCAAGAAATATGGAGAGAATACACAGATGTCTTCGCCTTATATGTAAAGCGATTCAATGAAGGAATAAAAAGATACGGTTGATTTAAAAACAAAACCAGAAAAACTCCAGGCAAAAGCCCCAAAAAAAGAAAAATACACAAAACCTCCTAAATAACAAAAACCACAGGTACTTGTAGATGAGTAGAAGCAAAATAAGTGAACTGTGCATTCAAAATGCAGTCACATTGTTGACAGCATGCAACCGAATTTAGACATCTAAATCTGGAACTCCGTGCTCATCAGTTTCTTGTTGAATGCTGAGGAAACTTTTGATTTGTAAGACTTTCTGGTTCCTTTTAATCAGTATACTAGTAGACATACCCCATATGGGTATCTGTCACTGCTCAACTTAAAGCATTGAAGGTTTCTTTAACTAAGGCTTTTGCATTGCAAAGGCTGATACAAGGACATTGTGCTTGTCTTTCCTTTTTCTGAACTAGCATCCCAGAAACTTAATATCAAAACAATGTCTCAGGCTTTACCTCTAAGGCACTTTCTCTTTCTTTCCCAGCAGAGTTACTGTGACTGACAGCTTTACTTCTGTTTCATAGACTAACTGTCTCTGAGAGTTTTACCATATATTATTTCAGGAGGCAGAATTTTCTCATGGGTCAGACCAAAACAAGAATGTCTTTCTAAATGCCAAGTATTCTTGTTTAAGCTTGTTTCCTCCAACCTAAGCAGCAGAGTGTATTTTATAAGGCAATACAATGTATTGAAACTAGATAGGCTGAACAATCTTCCTCTCCCCGTACAGGGAACGTAATACTTGCATTTATGTACTACAGCCAGACTTAAGTAAGTTAGTGATGTGCAGCCTGCATAGAATAGAAGTTCTATGTGGCATGGAAGGAGAGAAGCACAGAACACATCTGGCAATACATAATTTTATTTTTTTTAATATTAGTTTCTTTTAAATGTGGCTTTTAATGTACATTACATCTGGATATGAGGAACTGCAGTAAGATAAGGCTGCTAATTTCAAATTTCCCTGGGCTAAGCAAAGATCGAGGTGACAGTTTGATGAAGGAGTGAGATAGAATGTTGTTCCACAGCAAAGAGTAAACCAGGGCAAATACTTCAGCGCTGGAGATAATTTTAGGAGCAATTGTTTTTTTCTAAGGTGTTGCCATCTTTATCTTGTGCATAAGAACAGTGAAGGGAGGACAAACAGTCACACCAAAAGTAAATTATGGTTATTCAATGTATAGTTTTGAAATAATTTGTGGAAAATTGTTATGTTCTTCTCTTTACAGGTGCAGAATGAGTTTATTTTAGCAACTGAGAGAGACTCATTCGTAGAACAGGTACGAGAGATTATTGAGAAAGCTGATGAAATGCTAAGTGAGGATGTAAGTGTGGAGCCAGAAGGTGATCAGGGTTTGGAGAGTATGCGGACAAAAGATGATGGCTTCTTTCCAGGGTCGCAGGTATGTAAAGGACATATTTGCCTTAGCTATTAGTGTTTTCCATTTTGGGTGGTATGGTTTTGTGAGTAGAGCTAGATAGAAACTGAAACTTTTTTCATGAGAAATATCAAAGCTTACTAATTAAATGAAAAGATAAATAGGGAAAGCTTCATGTCAGGGTGAGAGCCGAAAATTCATTTAGAAAGCTAAATATCGTAGACTTCTTGCCTTTGCACTTCCAAAGCTGCTGAATCTCCTAACAGTCCACTAAACAGACAGTGTTAAATGCTGAGGCTTCTTGGATTTGAGGTTATGGTGAGGCAGGACACTAAAAGCTCCAGCCCTGTGCTGCTTGCCAAACACTGAGAGGCTGGACTCAGGCCCTCTACCTAGTGAGCTACTGAGAGATTGGATGGCTTGCTTAGAAAACACAGGTTTTGAAACTGGTTGCTGGGAATAGGAAGGGTTGACACTTCCTGAACTGGAAACCTTATTTCCACTCAAAACTAGTTTGAAACATCCATTTATCTGCAGAATGTTTAAGAAAATCAGTTGGACTGCCTGTTAACAAAGGAGTATTTAGATCAGTTTATTATATTGATGATTACTAAGCTGAGAAGCTCTAGAAGCACTGTAGCTGACATATCTGGGCAGAATTCCACTAGTTTGGTAATGGTGCTTGGGTCCAAGGTACTGCTTTTCCTTAAGTGCCCACGTTTCAGTAAGCTAGCATTTTAAGATCTATCTTGTGGGTTTCTGTTTCAGAATAGAACTTTAAATTTTATCTTACTTTACAGAAATTAGAGTTCAAACAGCCAGATCCTACATCTTCCATGCCACAAAGAATAGGTAAGTCTTCTGTGATTTTTTTCAACAGTTACCTTTTTCTGTTTCAGCGGATGAGTGCAGCCAAGTTTTTATTTTGTATGATGGAGTGCACATTCCATGTTGCAGGTTATGTGTTTAGTTACAACCATGTATCACTAAATATGTAACTTCTTTCTGTTTAGGGGTTCCTCCTAGCTCCTTTACCCAGGTTGTCCATTCTGCAGGAAGACGGTTTATTGTCAGCCCTGTCCCTGAGAGTCGGTTAAAAGAACAGGGCTTTTTCACATCTGCTGTTCCTGGAGGAAAAGAGACTCCAGATATAGGTAAGTTATCTAAACTCTTAAAATCTGATGGCTAAGACGTGTTCATCAAAACTGTGAAGTTAGTTAACTGTTCCTAAACGCCTCTTAAAGTACTTGAAGAAATAAGGAACAGTCTGTGCTGGTAAGAAGTGATTATAATTTGGGTGACACTATGCAGGATTCTCAGGGGAAAAAAGTGTTGATGGGCTGTCTGCGACTCTGAAACCTTAATTCTTTGTTTTCATGTAAATCTGCATTTATAATCTTTTTTTACTACACTGAGAGGTAAATGTCATCTTAGTCTAGCAATAGACAATAATACTGTGATGAACTCTTCCAGGTAGACTGACATTTTTCTATTCTTCCAGTTGCTGCTTCTCCACTGCATGGTCCTGGAATGAATCTCTCCCACTCGGCATCATCACTGAGCTTGCAGCAAGCTTTCTCTGAGATGGGGCATGCTCAAATGACAGAAGGACCTAGTACAGCTCCTCCAGTGTTCAATCAAACAATACCGCCATTTCCACCTGCGCTTTCTACCATGGCGGGCAGTGGTGCACCTCCTGCATCTGTGGCTGCTTCTTCAATATCTGTTCCCTCCAGCACAGGTGTTTCCCTTCCAGGTTCTGTTACTTTGCCTTCAGAAAGTGCAGCTGTTGGAGTTGCACCAAGCGCAAGTGTGCCAAGCTCTATTTCTCCACCACCTCCATCCTCACAATCTGGACAGCCATCGACTGGTGTCGCTTCCAGTGTGAGCGCCCCTGCGTCCTTCTCCTTACCTACCACATCCCAGCCTGCTCAAGCAGTAACTGGAGACATTGCCCCCAGTATTAGCACACCATCTTCTTTGGCCTTGCCATCTACCCAGGTTCCTGGTGTCACTAGTCTTGGTGTCATTGCACCAGCTGTGACATCTCAGTCTACTCCTCAGATTGTAAGTAGTATGGCAGCACCACAGACATCTGTTGCCCTGTCTCTGGCTCAGAATGTGGCTTTGCAGCTTCCTCAGCTTAGTAGCAGTGGCTCTGTCTCCAGTCTGGCAGAAACAACAGTTGTAAGTGCTCCACAGTCAGTACCTGAGAGTGGGCAGTCTATGGATAAATCACAGCTCTGCAATGCAGCTGGCTTATCTCTTCCAATCTCTGCACCTTTATCATCCTCAGCAGCAACAAGCATATGTGGTTCAGTCAGTCAGCCAGTGATACATCCCTTACTTGTCCCCTCAGGAATTACATCAACACCCATCCTACCCCAGATTCCAGGTGCAACACCCATGTTGCCCCAGGTTCCCTTACCTGGTGTCTTACCACAACCAGTTACTAATTTGCCTGCAGTACAGCAAACTTTGATACACAGCCAGCCTCAGCCAGCTCCGTTACCCAATCAGCCTCATATTCACTGTCTGGAGGCTGATGCTGATGCTCAGTCTAAAGCTCCTGGTATTGATGATATAAAGACCCTGGAAGAAAAGCTACGCTCTCTCTTCAGTGAACACAGTAACGTGGGAGCAGCGCATCCGTCGGTATCTCTGGAGACATCGTTGGTAATGGAAACTACAGTTATTCCTGGGATACCAACCACTGCTGTTGCACCAACTAAACCCCTGACATCCATTAGCACTTGTATACCTCCAAGCAGTTTGCCTCTTGGACCAACTGGCTTGCCAGTGCTGACACCAGTTGCCACTCCCGGGCAAGTGATCACCCCAGTCAGCTACATTTCGGCATCGAGCAGCATTGCAACAGCAGTAGTGAAACCAGGGACCTCTCCTTCAAAGCCCCCTCTTAGCAGGGTACCGGTAAGAAATGCAATGTTTGTATGAATATTCAGGTATTGTAAGAAACAGCCTTCTTGAGCAAAATCCCCTTTATAAAGCTAAATATTTATTTGGGCAGAGGTGTGTTCCTTTAATATAATATTGTAAGTTTTATGCTCTGGATTTTTTTGTGTCCCAAGAGGAGTTTTAATTTGTCTGTACTGGGGGGAAAAGAAAGTCCAATTCTATATTGTGCCTCAGAGAGCTCTGTAGTGTTGCTGTTAATTTTTCCTACTCCTAAACTACAAAGAGGGAAGCAAATGTGGTTTGGTTTTTTGTGGGGTTTGTTGTTGTTTATTTTTCCAAATAGAATTTGGAAGGCTTGCTTTAAATAGCTTTGTCTTGTACAGGATCACCAGAATGAGATGGGGTGGTTGTATGTTTCACAAAGTAGTCAGGATAGCTTAGTTTTGCTTTTTATCATTAGCCTGTTCCTTGAAGGCAAAAGTGAACTCAACTGAAAGTTGTTTGGGTTTTTTTTTAGCCCTCCTGCTCCTTATGTAGTGCCTGGATACTCTTTTTCTTCCAAATATTAGATTTGCAAAAGCAGAATTTAGTGAAGTTTAAAAGATATCTGGATATCTGAAAACACATTTTTGTTTGTTTACTGAATCATGCTCTTCAAACAAACACTCTTTCATAAAGAGTTAGTTATGATCTATAGTAACAACTTTGGACATGTTGTGGATGATGTTACCTGCTCACTAACCAGAATTATCAATATGTGAAATTAGATTACCTATTTTCTTTTAAATGGCTCCCTGTGTTGGGAGGAACTGCATTTCAGTATTTTAAACTACTGGGAGCCCTTTCCTTTTCAAACTTAAATGGTAATAGGTTGAACAAAATTTCAGGTGTTCAACAAACCAGAAACCTTAACACTCACTTCTTGTTTCTGTTATTTTCTTTTCCATTCAGCAACACTTTGTGTTGGTCGTCTTTAGCCAGCCTTGCTATTAAGCAGTGTCAGGCCATTCGAATCGAGCTAATGCTCCTAGCATCTCCATTCATCTGTAGTCTTTGCCTTGTACTCTTCATATTCAAACAAAGTGGAAAATTTCTGCCACGGAGCAGCAGGAATATGTGCCCAGGAAGTTGGGAAGGGAATCTAGACACAGAGGCAATCATTTATATAGAAATGAAATTGAGAATTAGAAAAGAAAGATTAGAAAGTAATAAAAACTGGTATTGCTTCAGGAGCAGTTAGAAACCTGTGAACTGCAAACCTGTAATTACAAAGGCTTGGGTTTAAATGTAATTTATGTTTGGGGTTTTTGATGTCAGTTGTGGGGAAAACTACCTCCTCTCTGAAGTTTTTGCTTATAAATTAGTGTGGCTTTTTCAAAGTGTGATTTCAGTTTCATTTTCTGCATTGGTTTTGAGCTTCAAGGAGCTTATTGCTTTAGTTTTCTGGGGTTTACTGAACTGTATGCGTGTACTTTGTTTTGTTTATGGCCAGCCTGTTAACCTAGACAGTTAAATGTGTTTTGACTTGTCTTGTGAACTTATTTAAAGTATGTTTTGCCTCTTATTTATAAACTAAATGATTAACTTAAACAGCTTAATAATTCAGCATAACTCAGAACAGGTAATGTCCATGTGTGTTCCTAGTGCACAAAAAAGCTGAGGTAGTGCAACTTTGTGTAGTCCTGCTGAAACATTTTTTTTGGGGGGATGGATAATTACGGAGGGTATCTCCACTGGGCAGTTATTGCTGCAATTTGAACCATTAGTGAAGCTGTGGTAACATGACTGCAAGCTTGTTGAGGACCGGAGTAGGCTTTGGGCCAATTACACATATCCAGCAGTGCTCACTGTTGTACAAAGGAAGCCAGACAACCAAAGCCATAACTCATAAGGCTATCACGTATTGCTCAAACTTCAAAGTCATAGTCAAGCCTCAAGATTGCAGCTGAGAATAAGAATTGTGTAATGGATCAGTTAATTCCTAGAACTTCCCACTTCCCTAACCGTGGAAATAACTAACTGGAATGTGCTATCTGACCTGGCGGGAAGGCTTTGATGCCTCCTTCTAACCTTTCCAGTCTCTCTAACCTCTTCCATATAACCTGGATGACTTCCTCCTACCCAGTTGCATGGCCTAGTCATCTTCTGTGGGTCATCAACACCCTTCAGGTTCAAAAAATGTGATGTATCAAGACATTGGTGTGTGAGCTCTATAAATCTGCTTCTCAACAAGTGGGGACATCCTCAGGCATGGCAATTCCTGTTCTCAAGTCATATTGCTTGGAACAATTTGCCAGAAGCACGTACCTTGCTGTTGGTAATGGGCAGTTAACATAGATCCGTTGTAAGGAGGTTGAGTGCATTCTTGCACCTGTTTATAAATTAAGCTTCTTGGAAACGTAATTGTTTTTTGGAAGAACTAGTGTAGCATTTCTTGCAGACATGAAAATAATATCCCCAAGATACTTTGCTGCTGGACACAGCAGCTTGTTTAAACTGGAAATTGTGGCCACTCAAAGATAATCTGGATTAAAAAAAATAAAACAAAACCAACCACCAACTTCCCCCAGTTTTGTTGCAAAAAATCCCTGAAGACTCTATGCTAACTCTCCAGGAAGGAAGTCTCTACAGAAAAAAATGTTGAGGCTTCTGTTGTGTGACATGACTGACTGTAGCTTGGTATCTGATCCTTCTGTTGTTCCATGTCTGATGGACTCGCGTTTCCTCTTCATTATCCATAGGTGCTACCAGTAGGTTCTGAACTTCCAGCTGGTACTCCATCCAGTGAGCCGCTGCCACCTTTTCCAGGACCTTCACTAACTCAGGTGCTGCGCGACTTGGGCAGATTTTATCTGCTGCTTCTCCTTTCAAAGAGCATGTTTCAATTAAACTCTCTATTGCATGTTATTAATGTCTTTGTTTTTCTTTTCTTTTGACTGAGTAACCCCTTTTGTGTAACTGTAGCAGTGCCCAGAGTCACTTCAGCACTGGATATGGAGCTTGCCCTTTGGGATGCTTTACCCAGTGTCTGAAGCACAGGAACGATTTGATCAGGCTTGGGGTTTTTTTTAGTGTGTTAAACTGAATTTTAGAGGTGTTGTTTGGTTTTTTTTTTTGCTTGGTTGGTTTTTTAAAGAAAGAGTAATGCAGGTGAGTGTTGCATAAAACTTTAACATGTTTTCCTTTTGAAAAGGGTATAGTGGTAAAATAATAGCTCTTCAGGGAAGCAGTATGTACCGCAATCAAACATTACTGAAAAAGCAAAATTGCTGGCTTTGAATTCTGTGTTTTATTGTTTGTTGTTTTTTTTCCCCAATTATTACTACACTCTGATTTCAGTAGGCTTTCAGATTTGCAAAAGGTCTTTGAAGCTCCTGATCATAAACATGAGTTGAAATGTAACAGTGGCTTCTCTTGCTCAGATTCTGTCCTTGTATGCAATAGGTAGCTTGGATATTTTCTATGTAAATTGGACAGGTGTTCAGCTCAAGACCACAAAGATTAAATCTGTCTTCACTTTTGTTTAAAAAACAGAAACGTCCCTCCACCCCCCCCCACCCCCCAGTAATTCAAAGAACTGTATTAAGACAAAACTGTTTTATGGATCTTCTAAATGCTGTGTAATGAGATGTAACATGGGAACACTACACTTGAATATGCAAAGAAAAGCTGAAAAAATAACTAAACAAAAAACCATGAGATAGAGTTGTACTACTTTTGAAAGAAGTTTGTGAACAAACACAGATGGCTTTCTATAGAATTATATTACAGTACCCTTGGCACAGAATTACCATCCCAGTTTTATATTCAAACCTGTAAAGAAGATATGATTCAAGTGGGTACCTAGTGGTGCCTGCTTAAGGCTCAGAGTAATTTTGCCTTAAATCTCCAGTTTCCTGTGTACACATGCTTCTTATAGTATTAATCTCTTCCACCTTGGCTTAAGTCCACAGTGATAAGTCTTAGAATGTGTGTCCAAAAGCTGCACTTGAATTGGAGTCTGTCCTTCTATAGAAACAAATTATTCACCGAAGTCTTAACTGTAATTTTAAGTAAAATAGCTAGAGTATGTAAACTTGTACCATACTTATTAGCGTTATGGCCTGATTTATTTTTTGTTTTCTTGACTGCTGAGAATTTTAATGTTGACTGAGCTAACCTTGATAAAGTCCTTCCATAACACTCTGGTAACATTCTTCCTCTCATGTCTTGCAATGGAGCTCTTGAATTCAAGTTTCACCTTAGGAAGAGAACTTAAACTTTAAAGGTCATTTTAGTTCTTTGCAAGCTGTTCCTTTTTTGGCATTTACAATAGCTTGATGAGAAAACTTCTATCTGAAAGGTTTTAAGCTGACTGTCATACAAAGGAATAGTGTTAGAAAATTGCAAATTTAAACTGTGCTAAGGCAACTTTGGTTAATGAGCTGTCATGGCTCATATTCTGCAGCTAAAACTGTAAAAACTGAATTTCATGTAGTAGGATACTAATCTTCAAAGATACCACTGGAATAGTATTTCCATTTCTGTCTTTCAAACATGAGAACCCCGTGGTATTACCTGGTTCTAAAGACATGAGTAGAGTTGAGCAGCAGGGTATGTTAGCTGCTTTTGTGTAGTTTTGTGTTGGTTATGACACTAATAGTCCCTTTTTAAGTGTGTTCCAGCTTTTTTCCTCCAGTGCTCTCTATGCAGAAGTTCTGCCTTTATTCAGCAGTTTCTCTGGTTTTCTCAGTATGTGCCATTGTTTTGTGAGCTCTTGAAAATCTGGGCTAAGTTTGCATGGAGTATGTCCTGGAGGTTAGAATGGAAACAGTCTAGTGGACCTAAGTTAGAGTGTGCTGAAAGTTTGGCATCTCATCCTGTCCCTGCTCTACCACCTTCTTGGTCTTCATCTGATGGAACAAATGCAAATCAGTGACCTTAATCAAGGAGTCCTCGCAGATGGCCTCCGTGTCCAGAGCTACTTCTTGGTTGTCTCTTTAATGAAAGCGTGTTTAAATCTTTTGTAAGCAATGAGAATCAGTCTACTACTTGGAAAGATTATTCAGTGTGAAAAGGCAGAAATTTGCGTTCTTTGTGTAAGAACACTATGAAAGTGAATGTATTGATCTTGAAACCTGTCATGGAAAGGAGTGCTGCTGCATTTGGTTTTATGTAGCTTCTTTCTAGCAGGCTGAATGAGGGCCATACTCCTGCCCTGTGAGTAAGCAGGAAATGGGTGTCTTTGGCCTCCAAACTGAGCAAGAAGCTGAATGACTTATGTAGAGCTATAAGATGGCAGCGTTAGCAAGCAACACTTTTTTTTCTCCCCTCCAGCTTCTGGAGGCAGAAGCTGGTTTATGCCTTTCAGCCAGTTCTTTTTGGAGCATGGTTTTGCTGAATAGGAGACAATAATTTGGTGATAATTCTTATCTGCGTTCTTACCATGAGCAAGGGTAGAAAATGGACCTGGAGGCAGCTGGTTAAAATCAGGCACACTAAGTTCATAGTTCTTTTTATTGTCATTGCTTGGAACTGGGTATATTAGTAATATTTTCCCCCAAACTCAAAGCACTTGTAGCCACTTAAGTGACTCAAGCCACTGTACCGCTGCAAACGGCTTCTTCCTGTTTGTCATAGATATTTCTGGCAGGATTTGTGGTACAGAAAGGGCATAAATACAGATCCCTTGCTGCTTGTCCTTT
>WEKW01008692.1:68626-94517 GCA_013389905.1 Sula dactylatra
TTTTTTTTTTTTTGGTTTTGTTGGTGTTCTTTTTTAAATTTGTTATTCTCAGTCTTGCTTTATCCATGCTTGCTTTTGAAATTATTGACCGCACCTTAATTTTTCTGTGATTTTTTTTCTAATTTATTTTCTTCAGTATTTTAGATACTCTATAATACAAATTATGTTTTACCTTCCAACCAAAAAAAAAAAAGTAGAACCTGGAGGCTTGCAGCATCTTTAGTCAGCTCTTACGAGCGGGAATGCTAGCTTTATGCTAGCTTCAGGAAAAACAGAAGTTCCAGTTAATGTTTCCTTTCTATTGTTTTACCAAATGTGTTGCTTAAATTTCTTCCAGTCTTACTGTGCTATACATGTTAAATGTAAACATGTAGGTAGGGAATGTGATAGACATATGTAAGCTGTACTGACTGCATTAAATTTTAGTATTAAAAATGGCCGTTGTTTCTCAAATGTGATGTATTTCTCCTGAGCTGGGACGGCTGTTTACTCTTTCCTTTCTCATCAGTCCCAGCAGCCACTGGAAGATCTGGATGCTAAGCTGAGAAGAACCCTTAGTCCAGAGACCGTTCCAGTGACATCTGCTCCTGCCTGTGTACGTTTGCAATGTTGGCAGTTAAGAGTCTTGAAAAACTTCAGTGTTTTCTCAAGGTCATGGTCTGAGGTTACAGCCTTTAATATCACTACACCAGTCTTCAGACTTTTAAAAATAAAAATGAAGAGTCATCTTCCAGTTTGTGGGACTGAGTCATCCAAAATAGGAAAAAACTGTGTGTTGCAATAGATTGCATCTTTCCAGAGGCTGGTTTTAGTACTAGTCCTTAATCCAGTTTTTCTGGTGATGTCATTAATGTCACCAAATTAGAAGGGGAGATGACTATGGAATAAGGGGAAAGAGCACTAAACAAGCAGTATGTGATACGTCAGTCTTAATTTTGAAGGGATGTTTAAAGTGTGGATCTGAAATTTCAAAAGACTCTAATAAGAAACTTCGATACAAAATGAAGATAATGATTGACATTGTGATCTCCAAGTGGCTGCTTATGCATTACTTGTGCAAAGCAAAAGGGAATGTTCTGCTGCCAGCCTCAGGGTTGTGAGGCGTGCAAATGTTGCTTGCTTTGGAGGTTAAAGACTCCTGCATTCGTCTTGTCGTGGGTCATACTTTGATGTTGGTGGAAATAAAAGATTATGTAATATGCACCATGGTGGTTTTGTTGGCATTCGATCAAACTGCTGATTCTTTTAATTTAATTTTATTTTGTTTTCTCCCCTTGAACCTGTAGTCTGTGCCCTCAGTAGCCTCTACAACGGTTACCGGGCTGGTGTCCACAGCAGCACAGTCCCTGAAGGATGGTAAGACAGCCTTGATTATTTCAGATTGTTTCTCAGCATGGAGATATAATCCAAAATTGAACCGACTAGCAGCTTGGAAGGATATAGCCTTTTTTAATAAGTCATACAATGGCAATTCCTTAAGGATCATATTAGTTTTCAGTAACTAGACTGAAATTTTTCACTCTAGGCCCAGGGAGGGGAATGATACATGCATGTTATAGTAACTCATTAGGATTTAAAGCTGTCCAACATGCTAAACTAAGGCTTGCAAACAATCTCCAGTATGTTGCTAAGGTACAGCTTTAGGATTTGAAGGAACTGTTTTCTGTCCTGTGTTATGTTCTTGGCAACAACAGTAAGACTGCTCATTTTATGTCATTGTGTCATCTATATCGAGGATACCTTTTCCTAACCTAAGAGTGTTACCTTTCTATTTAAATAGAGGAATGCAGGTTAAACTACAAAATATTTGAGAAAGGTAGTAGGAAAACCAGACTCCCTTCTGTCTGCTGTAGAACAACTGAAGGTTGACTGGATGATGAACAATCGAAGTCTTAATGATCAATGATTTTCAAACCTAAATTAGTTCAGTTGTTGGTAGGGGGTGGGGTAGGGTCCCAACAACTTGCAATATCTGAGACTTTCCTCTCAGTATTCCCCTAATTGTTTAAATATAAAAAACAAAAATCTTTTTTTTTCAAAAGAAACTGTTAATGTGGTACTAAGATTATTTCTGAACTGTCTAGTAAACATTATTTAACTTGCATGTGCCTCTAAAGTTCAATGACAAACTTTCAAAAGCTAACAAAAGAAGTAGGAAAATAAAATATTCCCATTTTGGTATGTTGCTAGTGAGCTAGACAGTAGAAGTCATTTGTCTGCTAGAAAATGAGTTGCTTTTTGCCTGGTAAAGTTTAGAAGGTGAAAAGTAAACAAACTGGGAAGTTGCTTAATAAACACAGCAAGCTGTCCAATAGAACTGATTTAAAAATGGAATGTTATTTCTCAGCTTTGTAACCTTATACTGCCAGTGCATACAGCAACAAAATTAGGAGCTAACATGTAAGAATCCAGCTCTGAAACCTTGAGGTAGACTGCTTTGAGTAAATGTGATTTATAGCATTTCTTCAACTTATCACTTTAGCAGATAGAATATCAAACTACAACATTGAAGTGAAGTATTTTTCTATGAAGTTTCCCTGCACAGTGTACATGCTAAAAGTGCACTTTTAGATAGCAGTAAAAAAAGTACACGGATTTCAAACGGGAATGTGAAATAGCCAAAGAATAAAAAACAGAATTGAAATTTATGTGAGAAAAAGCTTATTTTAATTCGATACCCACAACGACTACCTAAATTTCACAAATGCTGGAGACAATTTATTAATAGTAAAGTTGAAAAAAGAGGTGAGGTTCCATGAATCCAAAGGCCTATTAGGAGTTTACTTGAAACTCAGCTATCAGTTGATAAAAATAAATGGTTGGACTTCAAATATTTGTTGCTCATTTTCTTCTTAATCTCATTCTCCTTTTCCTTAGCTTCAGCATCATGTGGTGGAGACAGCAGTGCTATGGCTACCACAGCAGGAGCTGGGGTTCTTAAGATGGGACGGTTTCAGGTAGGAGATGTTAAACTGATTTGGTTGTTGATACAGGATCTTTGCTGAGCAGTTCCTGCGTAGCGCCAGCTCAGTGTGCCTCATGGTGGGCTTTTCTGTCGGGAGAAAATGTCCATGTTGAGCTTGTGAGTGCAGTGCTTTGTGCAGGTGTTGTTTTCATTCAGGGGAGAGATTGCACTAGATTATGCAGGTCTAGAATTGTGAATGCGGCATTTCATCATGTCAGGCCTTAGCTGCGTAACTGTTGGCCTTGGTCTTTAATGTTAGCTGTTTTTTGGCTAACAATGCTCAGGTGTTCGCTGCATTATGAAGGAAGTCCCCTCTGAATCTGCTGTGTTTCTTGGAGTTAATCTTCCAGATTGCTTAGCAGTACTATTCCGTATGGCAGTGTGTTCCTTGGAGGGAAGCAGTAGCTTGCTTTGGGCTGTAGCAAGGAAATGAGTTATTTTCCCCTCTCGGATGCATCTTACTATTAAGGTAGATAAAAGCATCATGTTAAGGAAGAACTAAGAGAGTCTGCATGACTGCATTTCTATTCTAGGTATCTGTGGCAGTGGATGATGTGCTAAAAGAGGGTGACAAACCTGTAACTAAGCCGGTGCAATTTGAAACCACCTCCACTGATTCTTCATCTCTTTCTGGCAGTAGCCCAGAGAGTACACTGGTAAAGCAGGCTGGCAGTCGGAAAAGTGAGGCTGTCGCTGACTCCTCCTTGACTGTGGTAGATGGCATTCCTCAGACAGCTCCTGTGCTGCAATTACCAGTAGATGTTGGTCAGCCTACTAAGGTCGGGCGCTTTCAGGTAACGACAACAATGGATCAAGTGGGGCGCTTTTCAGTGTCAAAGACTCAGGATGAGGTCAGCTGTGCAGAGAAAGAGCCAATGACTCTTCCTCTCTCCGTGGACTTGGAACAAGTTGCTTCTTCAGCTGCAGCTCCGAAGAAAGAATTGGAGTCAAGGCAGTCCCCACACATGAACGGCCCGTCCTCTGAACCGGAGGCTGCCTTCTTAAGCGGGATGGCTAAGGATTTGGATGATGGCTCAGGGAGCCCAGACTCCCTCCAGCCCTTGGGGTCGAAGATCAGCCTCCCTGTTCAGAGCCTCAGCAACTCATTCAACTCTTCCTACATGAGCAGCGACAATGAATCGGATATTGAAGATGAAGACTTGAAATTGGAACTCCATCGATTACGGGAGAAGTAAGGCTTTTTTCCTTGTATGGTCATGTATGAAATATATGATAGGATTAATATAAATTTCATCTGTCTTTTACTTTTCACAAAGAACGAAAATAAACGTTTTAAGTCTCAACCTTTGCTAACTGTCAGGACCCATTGTCAGTGTTTATGTGGGAAGTAAGATTTTTTTTAGTGGGAAAGTAGTACACAATTATAACAAAGGTACATACATGTTTGCTGTGCTTTATTTTCTAACCTGATTGCTGCGCTGTGGATAAGACTGTGGATGTATAGAAGCTTTTGCATATCACTGAGGTTGAGTAGTTAGTGGGAATAGTGGTGTCTCATTTGGAAATGACACACAGCTCCCTGCATTTCTAATATGCATTTCTGGCATTTCTAGTGGTTCTCCTTTTCCTGAGGAATTCTTGTTGGCTTAGGAAAAAAAAAAATCAAGTCAAGTAATGTGACCTACTGGTTTATTTATATTGGAAGTTGAACATTTTTTAGGGCAGCTAGCAATTTTAAATCTTGTGCATGCAACTGCTCTGAAAAAAAATCCTGAGGAAATACAAATGTAGAAGTCTCCAAGGCCATATGTCTCAGAAAATGAGCCATCTAGCTGTTCCTGTAGCATTTTAATGCTGAATGATTTGATCTTCGACAGTGGGTGTATGTTTTTGTTTGTACTTCCATTTATCCTGGTTTTATGATTAAAGTGATGGGAACTTCTGTGCTGGAATTCTAGCAAGGTTAGGGCATGATGGAAAAAGGCAAGTGTTCTGCCATGTGCGTTCAGTGGTTATGTGTGGAAAATGTTTATTTCCTCCTTTATTAAACGTTAATGGGAGTTTGACCAAAGAAGCTGGTCAAGCTTGACTGGA
The DNA here is from genome assembly GCA_013389905.1 of Sula dactylatra. Taxonomy (NCBI): domain Eukaryota; kingdom Metazoa; phylum Chordata; class Aves; order Suliformes; family Sulidae; genus Sula; species Sula dactylatra. The sequence continues at coordinate 73,647 of WEKW01008692.1, forward strand.
GGGGAGGGATTGTATGCATGCATGTATGTACATGTAACTTTTGTAAATCATGCTCTTCTGTAACTTGTTAGGCACCTTAAAGAGATCCAGGAGCTGCAGAGTCGCCAGAAGCAGGAGATTGAGTCACTGTACATGAAATTGGGAAAGGCCCCACCTGCAGTAATTATTCCCCCAGCTGCACCCCTTTCTGGCAGGAGGAGACGACCTACTAAAGGAAAAAGCAGCAAGTCCAGTCGTAGCAGCTCCCAGGGAAATAAGAGCCCTCAGCTATCAGGTAAGACTTTCTTCAATTTTTTGAGTAGATAAAACAGGCAAGATGCCATCTCTCCTTCTTAGATCTATGTCTGTCTCGGTCTTTTGGAGGGGGGTGTGTGTGTCCCATTTCCTCCACTGCCTGGATTACTAGATCATTTTTGAAATTGCATTTTGCTATTTGGTGGTCGTGCTTGTGACTTTTGAAATCGACTGAAAGATACTGTCCCATTGTTCTGTAAGAGCAGTTTTAAAGTTGTGATTCATATTTTTTAGAGATTAGTCATGGGGTTTTACAGTATGGGGGAAAACTTTGGTTCTTTTTTTTTTTTAAGATAAACTGCTCTTGTTGCCTCCCGAAACTGATTTTGAAAATGGGGCTGGTCTCTTCAGTCACCTTCAGAGATTTTTTTTTTCTACTTTAGTAGCACTTAAGCATGGTATTACTAGTGTCCTTACACTTCAGAAACTTAGTCACAGTTGATGGATATTATAGTAGTAATTTTTTTAATGGAGTTGCTATTTTTTTGTACTTAAAAATTGAGAAACAGTTTCAATTGTCAAGGCCTCCTTTCTTATTAAAACCAGTTTTATAATAAACAGTACTCAACTAGTCCTGTTTACAGTTTGAATTACATGGATGTCAGATGCTTGCTGGGTAACTGTAGATATCTCAAATCCTGTAGCATTGAGTAGACAATATTGGAGGGTCAGCACAGCAAGCAGAAATATTTGTTATTGCTTCCTGTACATTCACTCTGGTAATTCCATGGCATGCTGCAATTTCTGTATCCAGTCACCCTGGCAGCTGACTTCTGTTTTGTTATATGATAGGGGAGCTATATGTGAGCATGTGCCAGTGAGCTAGCACACTAGTGAGCAGCACTAAGCAGTGCCTTGAAACTTAAGAAGAATTTTTCTAGCCTTACAGCTTTCTCAGAAGCTGGAATAGTTCCCTCTCTTGCCTGGATTGTCATGCTTGTCCAGAGGATATCCTTTTTTTTTTTCCCCCACCACAGAACTATTTTCCTGTACCACAACCAAAGCAGCTCAACCGATTGTTTGAGTTACTTGGTAGTGACTTCACTCCCTAGTGAACGTTCCAGTCAAACTTTCCTCTGTTTTTCTCCTGTTGCTTGGGAACAATGACAAAAGCCTTGAAAGTGATGTGGGGAAACTGAAATGTTGAATGACTTTTTGCCTTCCTTCTTCCTCTAGGCAATCTGTCAACTCAAAGTGCTCCATCAGTCTTGCCCCCACAGCAGACTCTTCATCCTCCTGGTAGTGTGCCGGAGTCTGGGCAGAACCATTTGTTACAGCCCCTCAAACCTTCACCTTCTAGTGAAAATCTCTACTCTGCCTTTACCAGTGATGGTGCCCTTTCAGTACCAAGCCTTTCGGCACCAGGCCAAGGTAAGACTTGAAATGGAATTAACGTCAAGTGTTGCACCTCTGTTACTGGTGAACGGATGATCAATGTGATGACACTTGATTTTTAATACATAGCTTAAAGTGGATTAGCAGTCTTCAGCCTATGCGCGGAGGCTGATAAGGGTGTTTTTTGCGACTGGATTTCTACCTTCTCACATAGGTGAAGTGTGAGGTGGTTGAAGTAATGAATTCATAGCGCATGGCCCTCTCTGCTTTAATGAAAGCACCAAAGAGAATACAAAAGAGCACAGTATGGTGGTGGCAAACAATGTTCTGCAGACCTGGGGAAAGGTGTTGGCTCAAAGGATGAGGGGACAGATGAGAGTGGGGGTTCAGAACTGTGAAGTGATTCTAAGGAAGGGGCAGAGCAGCTCTGGTGTTAACAGATAATTGAAAAGGTAGGAAATTTCTGAAGACTCGGAGTAACTCTTCTGGCTCTTTCTGTCAATGGAATTTTTAACAATTAAAGGTAAAAAAGGCTCATGTTCTGCAATTGTGAGTTAAAGAATTATACTGCAAGGAAGAGCTAGTATAGGAGGATGGAATGGTAGGAGTAATAAATCGTGCATTTTACTCAAGTTACTCGGGTTGTGGGTTGCTTGTTATTGTATGTTATCAAATAATTTCTCAGACACAGCTCTGATTTATTTGGAAGGGAGTTTTTTTTTGCTTGCCAGTCATTAAGGGGATGATAGCTTGATTCTTTCACTTCTCCGAACTTAGCTTTTCCAGGTTTTTTTTCCCCTTGAACATCTTTTTGAAAAGCTTTCCCATAGACTGATTGAATACATCAATTCTAATGTGTGTTTTTGCTGAAATTGGAGAAGTACAGACAGAATATGGACACAGACTTTTTGGAAGAATTTTCTACAGAGGTTTTTTTAATGAACCGTTTCAAGTATTTTGGAGCTACTTGAATCATCTCCCTGTACCTAGAGTTGTGCGGTACCGTTTTATAATTGGATACATTTGCCAGGATTTGCCTTTCCTGTAGTTTGCAACCTTATTGTTGGGTTACGTACTGGAGAGTAATGCTGCAGACTTGGCCTAATGTCTGGAGGTATTGGAGGGAGTCTCTTCACTCCGTATGTTGTCTGCATACTCTTTGGTCCACACTTTGAGGCTTATTCTTGTGTGTCATGTTAATGCATTTCACCCTTCCAACCTCAAGTTGCTAACATCTTGTAGTGGTGTTCTGTCTCTTCTCCTCTCCTTTCTCTGTTCTTCCCGTTTTTGTTTTCTCACAGGCTGTGCGAAGTTTAACTGTGCATCTGAGAGAGTGACGTTCAAGCCTGGTGGCAGGAGGACCCGATTTCTGAGTACGCCCTGCTTGGCTCTTTGTGTGTAACACCTTTACTCCTTCCTTGTCTGTTTTTTGTTTTGTCTTTCTGTTTGGTTTTTTTTTTTCTTCCTGCTGCTTGGATGTGTTTCATGCAGCCCATTCTCACCTGCCACCTCGTATTCCGTCCCATCCCATGGCTCAGCTGAGCTGCTCTTAGCACACTTCTAGAAGTTTGGGTTCTCATGTTGGGTATTCTCTGCTGTTAAACTCATAACAAGCACACATTTTCTCTAAGCTTTTGGTGGAAACTTTTTCAGGACAGTTCAGTGAAGTGAGAGAAACTGGGGAGAGTTAGCAGGTGTGGGTGCTTGGGCACTTTCTTTTGGCCTGCCTTAGTAATTATGCTTCAGCATATGTTAGCTGACGTGAGACTTGGGTGGTCTTTCTAGTGGAACAGCAAGAAAGATTTGTTTTCCAAATTACTCCTTTGGACGCTACTGTAACTGATGGGGGGAATATGCGCAGGTTGGATGTGTTTTTGCATGCTCTCAGCACTAGTGCTGATTACTGTGCGGAGCATTGATGCCACCTGTAGGCAGTTAATATTGACATGTTCATTAGCAGATGGATAGCTAAAGATTTGAAGTGTTGAGGGTTTTAAAAATACTTAGAGAATATTTTCAGGCAAACTCAAAACATCCTTACCTATTAATGGACCCATGTTTAGAAGTTTTTACTGTGAATTGAAGGTGCACTTAAATGTGCAACAAATAGCAGTAAAGGTGGGTAAATAGACATCTTCAGACATCCTGCCAACCCTCACGAGTTATTTTGCAGCCCTTTTCAAAATCCTTTCATTTGTACTTACATTAGGCCAGATTTACAAGAGAGCCTCAAACTTCTGATGTGATTGAAGTAATGATACGCTTGAGCCAAGGCTGCTGATGTGATGCTTTTTACTGGGAGTGCTGCAACATCTCCCATGCTGCTTCTGCAGGCTGAACCCCATAAATGTCTGATATGTTTCCCACCCTCTGGAATGACTTGATAGGAGAAAGCTTTAAGTGCTGTCAAGAGACCTCCAGTCGCTGGACTGCATGACAGTACCACGCATCTGTAGCATTTGTCTCGCTGCAGTTGGCAGTAGCACGGCTGAACCGGAGAGCTGTGTGCAGGAACTAGGCCTGGCCTTCTGCAGAGACAGCTGCAATGTAACCAGCTCCATCCTCTGAGAAGGGAGTGAGCCAGAGGGAGGGGACGTTTTTTCCTGTCTGTTCAGTTTTGCAATGATACCTCTAGCCCACTTCATTGGATTCATGGAGATAGAAGTACTAATGGTACTTAATTTTTCAAATTGAGCAGCTTTAAGTGTTTTTGCTAGGTACATTAATGTGCGGATGAGGCTAAATGACGTCTGCAATCTCAAGATCTATGGCTCCTTTCTTGGAAGAAGTTAAATTCTTACCAAAGCTAACTCTTTAAAATCATCTTTAGTCTGGCCTGTTCTTTTTCTGGGGTAGGGAATATAAAGGACAGCCATTCCATTTCTAGAACTGACAATGAAGTGAATATATGAGAGTATCATTTACATACAAGGCTTTGGCTTGCTGCAAATTGACCATCATCTGGCTATAAGAGTACTTTGGCATGTATATCTCTAGCTTATGGGACTAGTGCTAAGGGAATTGGATTTCTTTCGAGAAGTGTGTTGTAGCTGTCCTGTAAAAGCAGGTAATACTTGGCATGGCGCAGCTTGGCCTGGGACTTGGCTTACTGCAGATCGCTTGCTTCCTGGAGTCTTTGTCCTTGAAATGCTATTGCAGACTGTTGTGGTGAGTGACAACCAGCAAAGATGCTGGGTCAGAATCAGCCGCGTTGAGGAAACAGTGCAGCAATTGATGCTTTTAACTGTGCAGCTGGAGAAACAGAGTGGTACAGCTTGGCAGGGAATGTTTGAACTGTTCCACAGATCTGAGAAAATAGGGTGACAAACTAAAAGCACTTGACCTATCAAATGAGTCCTCCTTGTGTTGTGAACCGGTCCAACTTTGACAGTTATAAAATGCTTCCTACCTCCTGACAAAAATGGAAGATGTACTTGCTTTTCCTTTTGTCGTAACAGCCAGTTGTGACAGTAATGTTTCCTGACATTCTTCACTACCTTTAGGGAATTCTGAAGAGTAAATGTAGGAGGCTAGGCCGCTTGTCTTTCTGAAAGTAGAACAGATTCAGACCAGTCTTTGGGTTTTCCCTAGAACGTCCCAGTAGTGACTACAAGAGCCCTGCTGTGCTGTGCCCTCTGTTTCTCACCAAGCTTTTTGTACTGTTTGCTGATACTAAACATTTCTCACTGTTTCTCTTATCTTTAACAAATTACTCTCTCTTTGTGCTTCAGGGAAGATGGTGAAAAAAGTCTGTCCTTGCAACCAGCTCTGTAGTAATTATCTTATTTCTGTTCTCTCCGATCCCTGATTGTAAAGCTATTCATCAGCTTTTTCTGGTCACTGAAGCCTTACCTCCCTGACTCTGTCTCCAGCACAGCATCTGTCTGTCTGTGTTATGCCCTCTAATGCGTACTCTGTCATCAGTATATTGAATGGTCTGGCTATTACTCTTGCAGACAAGTGGAGGCAGGCAGAACCTGACCTTCACTGTGGAACCCTTTGCTCATTGCTAATGAGAGCGAGTTGAGCATCGGGGTCAGTTGCTCGCTGTAATGTGCTAGAGTTGTACCTTTGAGCAGCTGGTTTGTTTACAGATTTGATGGGGCTTGCCACCTCAGTCATGGATCCAATGGCAGGCACTCCTTCAACATTTTAAAAGAATAAGAGTAAGCCATCAGAGATTGTTAGTGTGTCTCCCAAAGCAAGAGGTGTTTAGAAGAGCCTGTGTGTGCTCATGTCACTTAAGACTGTTTTAAAGGTGTCTTTTGACTGCTGGTTTACGGGGGCGAGGGCAAAATAAAAGGGCAGAATGAAGGCATTATAGGTAGTGGGCTGGAGAGAAGGAAGCCTGTTTCACTTCAGATCCTTCGTGTCAGAGCAGAACTGGGGACGGCTGCTGTGACCGAGCAGGAATGTGGGGGGTTGTTCCCACTGAATGCTATAAGTTGAAGCACTTCCTTTTCATACTCTTCTGGATGGCAGCTTCTACAGGCGGTGATTACGTCGGAGCTAAAATGTGAAATTCCTGAAAAGTAATATTTTAAATTGACATTACGTGGGAGCTTTAGTAATTATATAGCTTGCCTATAATATCTGTGACCTGAGATAGGAGCTTCCTAACAAAATCACTTTTGGAGACAAAGCTCTTGACCTCTCACCTTTCCCACCCTGAACCAATCCAGTCCTTTTCAAAACTCTTAAACTTTCTGAAATGATCTTTCACATCTTCAGCTGAGTGCACTGTAGTGTACACCTTGATTAATTCTCTCCCTTTGGCCTGAGGAAGCTCTCCAGCGTAGGTCCAGGATCCAGCGTGCTTACTGATTAAAGTGGAGATGTGAAATATCAGAAGCAGATACTGGCCATTGTGAAGAGGATGAAAGCGAGTGTGTCAATCCCTGCATGAACCCTCACGGTGGAATGTCATTATTACTGGTTTTGGCAGCTTCCCCCCCCCCCNTCATTTGTCTTTAATTTCACCTTTCACATACTTGCTTTTACTAAATAATTGTATTCTGAGCCCTTTCTACGTGATGCATGCTTAAGGTTCATGTTACTTCACTGTAGGTTTTCCTTGCCACCTTACAGAGTGTTCCTATTACTCTTCATCCGAGCTCCAGCTGTACACCGTGGTCAGGGAACCTTATTCTTTCCTTTCCGTGTGTACTGTTGCATGTGTCTGCCTGCCTGTAACAACTGCTGCCCCGCCTGTGGGCACCCAGACCGGGAGCTGCTTCCATGCTTGAGCTGGAACTGGGGGGAGGGATGCGTACCCCTCCCTCCTCAGCACTACTAGCGGCAGTAACACTTTGCTTAGTTGTCCTGCGTAGTAAGTACTTCACCTTCCTAATTTACTCCTCAATATGAAACATTCCTGCGGGGGTTTGGAGCCAGTTCTTTGATGCAGTGGTTGCAAAGAATGCGGCCGATAGCCAGGGACAGTGGAACAGATGAAGTAGCAGTCAGGCAAGAGACAGCAGCTCTGTCATTTGGCCTTTGCAACAGAGAGATGATTTTCATTGCTGGCTTTTTTGATGCTCTACTTTTAATCAGTTTTCTTTAGAAATGTCTGTCAAACTCAGGTTTTCTTGGATTTCCCAGTTGCAGTCTTCACAGTGAGCAAGTAGAAACATTTGAGGAACTTTGAGAACAAAGTAGGTGAGGATGTGTGCTTGCAGGGAGTGCTGGGTTTACCACTGCAGTGGCCAGAATCTGATTTTGTTGCATTTGATTGGTTTTGTAATAAATGGATTTGTAAAAATCTAGATTCATTCTACCTTTGCTACGTCCTTCAGGCAAAGTCTGTTGCCCTAAACCAACGTTTCCACATCTGTAAATAGGATCCTTGCAATACTGCTGGGAATTTAGGATTATTACTTGATAATATACAGTTTCTTTGATTCCTATTTTAAGGTCTGCCTTTGAGAAGCTTAAATTTGAGTGCAGTTGCATGCTTCTAAGCGTGAGGATGACGGTGAGGCTATCTGAAACAAAGCTGCTATATTTTTTTTTTCCCCTACAGAATAATGTTCAGCCAGCTTTCTAGCCAAACCAAAGCCTGGTATTTATGTGAAAGGGCTTTTTGTGTTCTTACAATCAGCCCAATGAACAGAAAAACTTGTCAAAGCGTGTCTGAGGAACCACTCTCATTTCTGCCTTCTTTAAGCTGTATTAGTTGTTTGCATCTGAAATGCTTGTTCTTCTGACATAGGAAATCTGAACATAATGGCAAAAAAATGCTTTCAGAGGCAAAAAGCAAAATTTAATGCAGTGCAGACTTCCCCTGCTGATCCTGGCTGTTTGGCGGATGAAGACAGTCCCATCTGGTTATCCTCAAGAACAGAAGTGGGGCAGCTATTGGAAACAACAGTTGCTGTTTCTAACTGTGGCTTTTTTAGTATCATCTGGGTGAATTTTTTTCTCTTCATTTTACAAAGTGGAGATAACTTGCTACAGAGCAGCTGGCAATGCTGATTGTACTGCTCCTTATTCAGCATCCAGCATTGCCCTCCAAGGTGGAATTGACCTGGGCCAACAGCGGTTGCTGTTAATTAAAAGGTGTAGGATGAGAGAATGACGTGACCGTACTGTCATTCAGTGTTGAAATCTAATCTCCTTTTTCCTCTACAAAGACCCGTAGGCTGCTACCATTCCCCTCTTAAGATGACTGCTTGCAGCACTTCTTGAAAAGTAAACATATCTACGAAATACTCTTAATCTGAGAAAACACCTGTAGGACTCCTTGTAGTTCCCACTTCAGTGTGTCCTGGAATTGAAACTTAGAATTAATCCGCATGGCATTTTAACTGGCTCTCTCTCAGTGTACCATTACCACAATTATTATATTTACTAGGGAAAGATGATCTTTAGCCTAAGTTTGATTCCTGTTTTCTTGCATTTGTAGGGACCAGCAGCACTAACACAGTCGGGGCTACAGTGAACAGCCAAGCACCCCAGCCTCAGCCTCCTGCTATTGCCTCAAGCCGGAAAGGGACTTTCACGGATGACCTGCACAAGCTGGTAGATAACTGGGCCCGAGATGCCATGAACCTGTCTGGCAAGAAAGTTGGCAAAGGGCATAGCAACTATGAGGTAAGATGTAATCTGTCAATGTTCATGGCAAGCAACTGTCAGTGTCATCACTGTCTCGTTAGGGTGTCAAGCACAGCTGGAGCACCGTTGCTGTGTAGCTTGGACAACTGCTTTGGAAAACTGCTGGCTGTATCCTTTGTGTGCGGGATTGTATCACACCTGATGTGGAAGGGAAGGGGATAACTAACAAGGAGGGCCGTGGCGCGTTCTTGTAACCATCTGCTGGGAATGGCTTAGAGACCAAGGGGTGAGCAGGTGGTGTTCAAGCACAGTTGTGTAACTTTTCTTGGGGGTTGGGTTTCCTTTCAGGGCCCTGGAATGGCAAGAAAATTCTCGGCACCAGGTCAGCTCTGTATCTCTATGACATCTTCCCTGGGTGCTACGCCCATCTCTGCAGCATCAGCTACCTCTTTAGGTCCCTTCACAAAGGCCATGTGCCCTCCGCAGCAGTATGGTTACCCAGCAGCATCTTTTGCCGCTCCGTGGAGTGGGACGGGTGGTCCGGCGCAGCCACCGCTCGGCCAGTTCCAGCCCGTGGGCGCCGCCTCTTTGCAAAGCTTCAACATCAGCAATTTGCAAAAATCGATCAGCAACCCTCCAGGCTCCAACCTGCGGACCACTTAGCTGCGCTTGGAGGCCACGCTGGCTAGACCTCGGGACAGGATGTGGGGAGGGAGATGGGGCCCTGTATCAACTACTAGTGCTGCAATGAACTGGTAGCTTGCCAGACTGGGAATGAATTTCTCTTTTCCAACCATTGCTGTCAGCTCTCTGTAAAGGGAGTTTCCCCACACGCTTTCAAGGGGGAGGAGGATGATCAGCATCCTTAGGATGGGACAGTGCTTTTGACCAAGGGGTTCTGCTCTTGTTTGGAACAAGAGCTGTGAAGAGAAGTCACGGGGTCGGTTAACGCAGTCTCGCTGTAACATTTCTCTCTGGTCTGAGGCTGAATCCACTTGTGTTGAGGTGGGAGAGTGGGATCCTAGCATGAGGCTTTAGCACGCTTCTCATCTCCCCCCGAAGAACCAAGAACAGGAGAAAAGCTGTCCAAATCCCCCTCCTCTCCCTCTCCCCAGTCAATTGTATCTGGCTCCGAAACGATGGGGCACACGAATGGACTTGCAGTGCAGCCCATGCTTAATAGGTCATTACTGCTTTAAGTAAGATATTAACAGCTTTGACTGCAGCATTAGAGCAATTTAAATTGTTTAAAAATTTTTAAAAGTTCCCTGCGGACATGTACTTACCATCAGTTTTGATGTGGAAACACTGTGATATATAAATGTTGTTGGACAACAGTAGTTTAAAAATGAGTGGAATATAGAGGGTTAACAAGAAAAAAATGGGAAAAAAAGCTAGCTATATCCTTATACTTATTGGAGACACTTTAACTTTTTCCTTTGTATTTTCATTGTATTAGATAAATAAATGTGAATGTAAAATTGTATAAATTAATGTACTTGAATACTTGTCTGTTCTCCCAGTATGCTTGCTGGATATTTTAGTGCCTTGGACTTCTCTTGCTTCTGCAGTTCGCAGCGTCTTCCCGGCGGAGCCCCAGGTGGAGAGAGGGCAGGTGCAGAGAGGGATGGGTTGTTCGTACCTGGTGACTGGGATGTTCGAGTTGATGTCGCGATACCGTTACCGTTTAGAGTAGGCGTACAGAGGGGGAAGTCACGGAGGCAGCGCGGTGGACCAGCGCTTGGTGCGTTGGGGAAACTCGTCCAGGTGGGCAGATCTGAAGTTGCCGGTGTGATGGGGGCCAGGTGGGGTTGGGACGGAGCGGTGTGGGTGAAGCTAAAATGAGACCGACCAATATTGGCTACAGAGGCAGGAGGTCTGGATCGGAAACGGAGAGAGGAAGGGGAGAACGTGTATCTTTGGGAAAGGCCTGGCTTAAGATGCAGTTGACTCCACCTGCAAAGTGGTAGAGACGTTTGGTCAGGATGTGACTTGTGGGAGAGGTGCCATTGCTCGTTGGTGTGGGCTTGTCTGCTGGGATTGTTTTTCTTACCTCCTTGGTGGTTTTTTTGGTTTCATTTTTTTTTTTTTGTAAAATCCATTTAAGCCAGGAATAGACTGTCCTGGTGCGACGTCCATTGCCGGCAATGGATGTACTTGAAACAGCCGGCATCAAGAAGTTTCCTCTGTCTTATTTGCAGGATTTATGATTTTGTTCGCTCGAACAAATTTCAAGCTGGTACCAGGACTGTAACTATCTGTCACCTCTTGGTAACTGTACTGTACTTTCTGCTTTGGTCATTTTCCCTTTTCGTATTTAAAAAAATACTGGTTTCCTCTTCAAAGTAAAAATAATGCCAGCCAGTGTTTATGTAGTGCTGCAAAAAGCTGTGAAGGAAGCGAGGACTGCTTCCTGGCACCGGGGAGCAGTTCTCCGGTATCCCGCAAGCTGGTGCATCACAGAGATGTTACGTTACTGAACTTTTTTTCCCGGGAGCGCTGTTCCCCCATGGAGCCTTAATAGGGAGTTTTTCTGTCTGCGGGTATTCTCACTTTTTTATTTTTACAAAGAAATGCGCAAGATCTGTTCCTTTCCTGTCACTTCTTTTTTAACAGCGGTTTTGGCAGCAGGGGCAGGCGCAGGCTGGAGATGGGGAGGCCTGAGGGGGACAGCTGGGGGCGAGGGGGCCGGGCTCCAAGCCCCTTAGATCGGGGGTTTATCCTTTGTAACTGAAGCGCAGACTAGAGCTACAGAAGGAGAGAGGAGGCTCGTGGTGTGCGCGTGGTGGAAGCGGGGGGAAGCAGGGGTCCCCATGGCTGGTGCGAAGCCGAGAAGCTCTGCTCTGCCGTCAGGGTGGATGCAGGGGAGTTTCCTGAACACGCCTGGTGCGAGGCCCGCTCTGGAAATGGGAGTGGGGACAAACCTGGGGCAGTAATGAAACAAGGGGAATGTTCATGACAGGGGAGCCAATCAGCTGGATGCAGCACGTGGTTATTTAATTTTGATCGAATAAGTTTGAGGTCGTTTTTTTCACCTAATGTTATACAACAACTGGTTTTATTTGCTATTGATTCCCCCTCCCCCCCCTCCTGTGGATAAATAACTGAAGTCTAGAGGAATAAACTAATGCTACTGAACTGTTAAATTATTTTGTTTAATATTACACTTTGAGTATCTTTTTCCACATAAAATCTGTTTCTGAATTACAGGCGTTTTCTTTACGTTATTTAACAATGTACACTGTAAAAAATAAAAATAAAAAAAATAAAATGAATTGAAACTTTGGGCTTCCCTGGCCGTAGTTAGTTGTATGTTTTGCACTAAACCCAAGCACTGCGCTTCTTGTACGATTGCGCTTTGTGCTGCAATTTGCTACCTTTGTAGAGTATTTAATGAAGTCATTCAAATAAACCAAACCTGCTTTTGTTGAGCTGTGGGTTTTCTTGTTGAACAGCAGGTTCCAACCTCTCTGTCCTCTTCCTGGAGTGATTTACCTGTTACCCAATTTATCGGTTTATCACAGGAAAGTACGAGAAACCCATTTGAATGAGACCCTTAACTTCTCAAAAGCAGTGATGGGTAATGAGCCTTTGGCCTTTTCATAGACTGTTCCGGAATGAGGTAAAGAACAATTCATAGCATGAATCTTCTTGATGAGAGGAGGGGCCTAAGGGAAAGGGAGGGAGAAGCTGCAGAGGATAACGTGTAAGCACTGCGATTGCTTTTACGGCTGAGACTGTCGAAGTTACCAAATAGCAGAGAAACACGCTTGGCTGTGCCAGGCAAGAGCCTGCTGGCTCTCCCTCTTCGAAGCACAGGTGGGGCTTCCTTTTGGCACTGGAGCTAGAGCAGGGTGTGCTGCAAGGGCTGGGGAAGCGCCCTTCTCAGGCATGGCAGGGTCCTACTCTCTGTTGGGTCCGCTGCCCCCCTCTTTGGGGTGGAACAGAGCAGGGATGCGCATGCGGTGCTGGGGAGAAGAAACTTCTTGGTGTAGCTCTGTAATAGGAATTCTGTCCCCAAATTCACAACCGTACTGGTGGAGTAGAAGAGTGGAATTGCTTTACAGGGTCATTCTCAAACAACTGCAGATTTGCAGGAGTTATTTGGTTATTTCTAAACACTAATTGCTGCTGCATTTCTTTCCATTTTAAGAACAGCTTCTGTTATGAGTCATGTTGCTTGAGGCCTTAAAGGAAAAAGAAAAGCTACAAGTTTAAGTTTTACTGCCCTTTTAAAAGGGACCAATCCCTAGAGGCTTACTGTGGTGACTTCTCTTAGAGGAGGCACAGCTACGTTTGCAGGGTTGCTGTAGCATCAAGAAGGCTGATGCAGTTGTGTTTAAAAGAGACTTTTTAATTTCTTAGCTGTAGAAGTTTGGCGCGGCTTCGAACACACTAACTCTGAATGTCTGCACGCTCCCTTCCTAACAGGTATCCGATTTCAGCAGTGAGTGCGTGACTCAAACGTGTGGAATGCATTTCTTCCCCAAGCTGTTCTGAACGCAGCACTGAATTGGAGAGAAACGAGTACAGTGAAATGTGGAACTATTTTCTAGATGTCATCTATTACAGTTAATGGTAACTTGCCCTACTGAAGTCAGTCCTTGTTCTTTGTCCTGTTGAGGAGGGACGTGGATAGTAGAGGGTCTTTTAAGAGGAAAAAAAAAAAAAAGACTGATTAAGTGGTGAAGGTAAAGTAGGAGGAACAGGAGTAAATGCTGAATACTTCAAATGTATTTACACTAAGACTTGACCAGATAGAGCAGTGATGGCAAAGCACAGGGACAAGGTCCTGCTTCAAGTCTGACATCATTGATTTCGGGGTTGGACTAGTCAAAGAGTTCGTGTAAATCTTCCTGGTCCAGCTCTAACTTCCAGTCCTGCAAGATTATCCTCCTTGTCACCAGCACTGCGCCTCTGAAAAATACTACTATATCCAGCTTGAAATACTGCTTAAAAATTCTTTCTTTGATCATCTTATTGGAAGGGACAGCTGTTGCTTTGTGCTGAAGTTAAAAACTCACTTGAGGTTTTTTGTTGCCTCTCTTAAAGCAGCTGCAAGGCTGTACAGACATGGTGGTAGTCCCTTTTGCTTCCTACTTGCAACTAGTCAGAATGTGTTAAGTTCCCTGAACTTAAACAGGAAATGAGTCGTAATGGTTTGAAGGGTATAGAGGCATGGACAGCTACAAGTGTTGTGTTTTTCAAATTTCATGTTTATTTTTATATTGAAAAGGGTTGAAGACTTATTTAAAAACAGAAGTGCAGCTCCCATTCGTTTTACAAAGGGTCCAAGCAAATGCTGTTTGAGATGCTGCCAGGGAGTTGCAGACAGCAGTCCCAGCGTGCTCCTGCCCTGTTCTGCCCCTGCATGTGCTGCTGCTGCTGCTCAACTGGAATTCAGTATGGCTGAGGAACAGGCTGAGGAGGAGCAATGGGCTGTAACCCTGTTTGCGCAGCCACAGAGGCAGACGCTGCTGCAGCCTTGCACCCTTGGCCTCACCGAACGGGCGACCACAGCCTGTGGGCTTTGTCATCCCACTGTAACCCATCCTCCTCCCCATTTTACTGAAAAGCTGTTTTTTCTGTGCTGAAGTGTGACACTGAAGGAGAAGGAAGCTATGAATTGCATCTCATTTTAAAGATGAATTCTTTTACCATTTCAGGCAGCTTCTGTGTCAAGTCAGCTTGTAATACAGCTGCAAGTCTAGTGCTGCAGAAGCACAAGTGATTGCTTGTTTATAGAAGAAGGCATCTGAAACGTAGTAACCTAAGAGTACATTGAGTTCTTGCTGGTGGTATTAAAATTCTCCGTGTTGCTTTGCCATAATATACAGGAAGGTCCATTAATGCATTTGGCTTCCTCACATAATCTGAACAGCCAACTGCAGTCTTTTGATGTAATCTGGTATAGAGGTGACAATCCCACCAGGTGTCTTATGTAGGTTCTAGCCTCCTCTTCTTCAAGCTTTGACTTCTGCTGTGGGGGCTGCGCTCTGCCAAACAGGGAGATATGAGAAACAGAAGTTTCTTAAAGCTTCTAAAAGCTGCTACTTCTAAAAGTGCTCCTCAATTCTTTTTCTAGCTCCAACTTGATAGAACAGTTGGATGGAAAAACCAAGTGGTTCTCCTGGCCCACTACCACAGCATCTGCAGCCAGGTCCAAGAAAAGAAGGCTGTTTCTCCCACTCCAATTTACTAATCTAACAGCACTGCTTTCAAATCCAAGAGCCACTGTTAAGCCAGAACTTGGTCATTTTTTGGTAGCACGTACCTGGGGTATGGTGGCTGGCACAGCTGCTCTTGCTTACAATTGTAGCAGATGGCTGCAGTTGCACAAGTGTAGCAGAAGCTTTGTGGTAGTTCATTCTGTGAGGGGTCCTGTTACGAGTAGTCATTTGATGACATCCACGGGGTGTTTCAGGCACCTGGTGTCCAGCTGATGGGTCTGCTATTTTGTGACCCACTGTCTTAAGATCAATGGTCTCCAAGGAAATGTCCCAAAGCTCGGGATCATCTAGGATGAATGAAAAGGTGATCAAAGCAAAGCCGACAGTATTGTACTACAGGAATGCCAGTAACCCCAGGACCAGACCACTCTTTTCCTACAAGGGGTGGCCACTACTAAAGTGAAACTGTAAAGCATCTTTTACGTCAGTGCACAGCAGGGAAATGGTACTACCCCTTGTGCTCTGGACTTAAGCTATGTCCAGGCACTGTGATGTAAGTGTGACCCAAATAGCCACCGCTATGGTAAGACACCCCTTCAACCCCACAAATGTTCTGTTTCTGTGCAGTATCCCTTAAGGAAAAGGGTTTTACCAAATATGTGTAACAACTCTGTACTGAAAAGCATGGTGTGCAGCCTCTCATAATGATGGACATAATTTCCCTGCCACTCAAGCAAGGTTTGTATTGCAAAGATCAGACTTGTACTTGTGCTTCTATTATTCCAGCTTCTTCAGAACTTTTACCTTTACGCTGTACTCTGAAGAGCTGATTTAAATGCTAATGATTTAAGACACTACTACTTATTGCTTTTTGGCTGACCTGCGAAGAACTCCTCTTCTATTGTTAGTTCCTGTTGTACTGCTGCTGGAGTGCTGTGCTTTACAGGAGGATCTGATATTGCTGGATGGAGGTAACAGAAGAAGAGATTAATATTAGAAATACAGAAGAACCCTTTTGCTCCTTCTTAAAAGAGCATGAGCCTGAAATGCTAAACAGCAGCTGCCACCAGATACACTCTTCTTTTCTAGAGCTGGTTACGTTTTGGTAGCAGTACGTGGAATGGTAAGATTCTGTACCTGTTGGTGGCCGATAAGAGCAACTTCACTACTTTTTAAACTGGTTTTTAGCCTTTTTACCCCATCCCCAAGTTCCTGCTTACCACACAGCTGTCCAGACTTCCCCCTGAATAAAAAGCAATGTATTAGTAGCTCATGCAATATCTATTTGCCTGCAACCACCCCAGTGAAATGCTGCAGTCTCGGCTTGGGTACAGCACGTTAATGGTACTGACAACAGCCGCTGTGCTGCATGAAGCTTTAGGGTGGCTGGAAAGCTGAGGTTTTAATGATGTTGTTTTTAGAGCTGACATTCCTGCTACTTTAAGAACACAGAGAGGGGAAAATTATGATAATCCTTCTTCCTCTGGTCTCAAAGGTGTGTTGATAGTACAGTACAAAAGCGAATGAAACCGGCTGGGCTCCCATATTGAGGGTAACGTGTGCCTGCCAGCAGCTATTGTTACAACTGTCCGTTTTTAATGCCACGTCTTACCCTGTTTGCTGCTAGGAGTAACTACTGGAACCTGACGCTTTTTCTCCATCTGTTCCCGGAACTGTTGCTGTAGCTGCTTTTGTCGCAATTTCCGCTGGTAAGTGGCATCACGCTCAATAGCTAAGGAGTCTGCATTTCTGCCCCTCCCCCAAGTAAGCACAAAGTTAAACAGGATTTCAGCAATTACATTTTATGAAGGAAAAAAAACTCATGAAGAAATAACAGCAAGGAAAATCCCCTAAACCAGCATTTCACTGCATCTTCCAAATTGGGTTGTGTGTTTTAAAAGGCACAGTAACTTCTAATGTAGCTTATAAATTAAATTTAAAATAGCCATCTCACCTGGAACTATTTGGTTGTTTCTGATCTACCATCGCTACAGCAGCCTCTGTCTGACCAGGCTTACAAGCAGATGCCATTTCACAATGTTGTCTCCCTCCTGCGTTCTGCCTTTCCAAACAGCTATTGTACCTTGCTTTCTCTATTTCAGGCTCATAGTCCTCTCTTTTAGCTTTGACCAAATCTAACTCAGGGGGTATCTAGTAAAGGGAAGAAAAGAAAACATATTCAGACATTTCCTTCACCGAGTTAATGAAATATGCATAGGCTTTTTTCTATACAGTACTGTTGAAAAATCTAGTTTGCTTGCTCTAGGTGGAATAGTAAGTGAGAAAACTGAAATACAGTTTCAGTACAACATCATTCAGTTAACTGAATTCATGCAACTTTGTGTGAGTTGAATAGGTCAGTGCTTCAGGGCAGACAGCCTGTGTCTCCCTGTATTGTGCTCTCTGCAAACGAGAACAGTTGCAGATGATCGATGCAGAATTCTACAGTTTCTCAGACAGCCTCATGGGTCTGTTGCCGAGTCTGTTAGTTTTGCAGTTCTGTTTTCATGCTTGTATTAAAGGGCATGGCAGACCTTTACTCAGCTCTGCAGTCATGAGGTCACCGAGGAAGGTACGCCATTCTCTTTTTATTAAAGATGGGATGGTTTAGCTCTGTTATTTTACAAATTTGTGGCAATGCCAATAACAGACAATGACCCTGGCGAAGCAGAGATGTGTGCCATCTTTACTTGGTGAGGTGTCCTTTGGATCTGTTTCTACAGGCTAAGTTAGCTAGACAGAACTGCCTCACAGCTCGAGGCTGACTAGCAGAGTCTGGTAAATCCTAGTATGAGGAAGGTAAGGTTACTACAAAACTCCATGGACCAGCAGTTGCAAAAGGCTTGCTTCTCTCTCAATGAGCAAGGTAGGTTAAGGCCTAGAAGCCTACTGCCCCCAACTGGTACGCATCAGGAGCTAACAAGATTAATGTTGGTTACTGAAGTGCAACTTCAGTAACAGCCAGAACAACTTTAATACTACAAAGACCGGTGTGTTACATTGCACCACACTTAGAAATTGTGACAGCTCTGAAAGAACGGGGTTAAAGTATGGTTGTCACTGGTGAAGGTGTACATCACAATTTTTGGTTGACCTCCACAAGAGGCACTTCTCCCTGGTGTTGGTTACCTCAGAAGGTTCACTGTTTGACCTAGTGCTTCACAGAGTAAAAGTAACTGCAGGTCTTCCCTTGCAAACTGAAACCTAAGGAGGTAAGGAGTCTGAAAAGCAAAGCAAGACGTAACATAGCTTGTTACTGTTCAGTACGGATAAGAACCATAGTATGGCAAGGAAAGTGTTCAAGTACACATCAGTTGTACATGCCAATTCTTCATACATTCAAGAGCCACTGTTTGCCAGTAGTATTGTATCGGGTATTTAAAACAAATAAATTGGAGTGTAGATCTTCCTAAAGTTATTCCTCACCCTCCAGCACACAAGTCCAGTACATCCTGCTCTCATAATTCATTTGCAGAATGCAGGTACCAACACAGCTTTGAAGTCACGCAGAGGACATTTGCAGGGCCATTTGTTCACTCGTGTAGCAAAACAAAATACTGCTACCTGTTTCGCTGTTCTGTGGTAAACCTTTGAAGTGACAGACAACAGCTAAAAAGTTGTCGTGGGTCCAGTCTGAACAGTTTGGTTCACCCTTTGTATCATAGATGCATCTAGCGTTTTGCAGTGGTGTTTTGAGAAGGATCCAATTTGGTTAACTGAATGTTGAAACCACCTTTAGAAATTACCTTTGCTTGAGACCTCAGTACAAAAACGCTGTTGCAGAATAACTGCTTGTTAACTATTCTAATGAGAACAACGAACACTGAGGGATAACACAGGTGCACTCTAAATTTTGTTACAAGGACCTTGCTGAGTTTATTTTCTATCTAGCTGTGAGGTGCGTTAGGGACTGGTACTTTGAATACCGGTTAGTAGAAGGACAAAGTTACTATCAATGCGTATATTGACATTGCTACTGTATGGATTTTGCTTAAAATTAAGTGAAAGTTCTAATTACAACAAGCAGCTTTGGTATGTAACTTACCTTGTAGTGTTTCTACAATATCCTAGGCTATGCATATTAAAAACTTTATTTGAAGATGGAAGTCCTTCTCATGGAAAAACTTCCTATTTTCTGCTGGAGGTCCCCAAGGTCTAAAGAACACTCCTTTTTCGTGCTGCCCACTGGTTGACATACAGGCTGTCAGCCTGGGAGACTTCAGGACTAAATGAAATAGTCCTGATTTTGCAGGAATGCACAGAGGAGCTGTCCCTGCTTTCGGGTAGGTTACAGATAATAAATGTACTGTCTGGCTACTCTTCTGCTCTGCCTGCAGCCTCTGGTTATATGACCTATTACAATAATTGGCAATTGTGTCACTGTATGCAGTTCTCTCTCATCCTTTTTTTAAATTCCTGAAAAAGTCCAGTAATGAGAGCAATATGTCAAGTAAGTTTGATTTTTAAAATTCATAGTAGTAAACTGGATTGTGCTACCACTGACAATGAGAACGAACTGAGAGATCTGTTCTGCCTTTTGCCTTATACAGGGCAAAAGTATACAGTAAAGAACACGCACGCAGCCTGGACAGACCCTATTCTCCNATTTAAAGCAGAACGGGCTAGATGAGAGCGATGAACTGAGTTGCTACAACTGACAAAGCTTAAACAGTCTTAAGAACTGCAGCACATGGAGAAAAGGGCACCTAGACCGAGCTAGTTTAAACAGTTCGGTGCTTTCTCTGGTAACATTTAATCTGCTATGAACACAGATGTACATGTTACTGGCACTGAACAGAGAGACTTGGACAACAAGGTCATAAATGTCACATGAGATCTTGAGTAGGGTACTGTTTCTTCACCATAGCGACCTTGCCTACTGCCAATAGTCGAAATGTAGGGTAGTTGTGGTAAAATGTTGGGGAAGAATTCTGTAACATACAGTTCACACAAACTAGCAGGCAAAGGCCATTGGTCTCACAGCTGGAAATGTTCAGGGAGGAGGTGCATTGATACCGCTATTTATTATATTTTTAATATGAAGGACTAGGAGCAGTGGACATCTAGCAGACCCTGCTCTAACAGCGCGTGTACTGCACCTGACATGGAAGCTTATTCACGGCTCGTAGGTAGTCTTTGTCTAGGATGCAGTTCCCAAGAGCATTCCCAAAGCACCTGAGAAATAA
This sequence comes from Sula dactylatra, assembly GCA_013389905.1. Taxonomy (NCBI): domain Eukaryota; kingdom Metazoa; phylum Chordata; class Aves; order Suliformes; family Sulidae; genus Sula; species Sula dactylatra. The sequence continues at coordinate 93,685 of WEKW01008692.1, forward strand.
GAGAGCTCACTGTGACTGAAAAAAAACACTTAATTCTCACTTAACTTCTGAAAATGTACAAGTACTGATCTTCACTTACTTGAGTGCCCTCTTCAGTCCATCTGTTACTGCCTCCTTTCTTGCCTTTTCTAGGGACAAGGCCTTAGACTTCAGGCCTTCGCTGACTCCATACCCCACATCTTCATGGTATGACCCATCCTGCAGTAAAGTTTAAAAAATAGTAACTATAAGGGAGTTTCTGCACATACAGCACTTCTTGTTAGATGCTGTGCTTTCCTAAGCCTGATGACTCGCTCTTAGCAAGTTGTTCTACAGCAAGGTCAATGTTTTGGACACCACTAGGTTCTCTGGTGTAACACAGTACTTGAGAACCACAGTCTGACCTATGTGTGAACTTTCATTCACAGCTTTAGGTAATTGCTCAACTATAGACAGAGCAAACAAAAAATCCACTTACCTTAAGCTGAACTTTCACAAATGCACAGACCCCTACATAGAACCTGCCGTTGTTGAGGTCAACAAAGTCTGGGGGAGGGAAAAGTAACATGATACACAAGACTTCTGATCCACATTTAGATCTTATTTTGTCCTATGAGGACACTTGTAAACCTGTATCATGCTTGCTGACTATGCTCAAGATATTGTATTAGCTTCTATAAAATGGAGCATGACTTAAAAAATATTAACTGTAGTTTGAGAGTGCTGACTTGCATATATGCTCTGGGCATGTTACTTTCTGGTTATTAGTGGCTAGACCTTCCAAACACTCTCACCCTGCTACTACATGCATAAACTTAAACATATGAAAGGAGGAAGAATTGTAAATGTTGCTT
>WEKW01008692.1:106839-120915 GCA_013389905.1 Sula dactylatra
TTGCCCGCGGCGGCGGCGGGGCGGGCTCGGTTCTGCCTCGTCCGGGAGCGGGTCCTTCGCTCTCCTCCCGTTCGCGTTCCGCGTCGTGTTTTTCCGCCCCGAGTGATGTAGCCTGTCCTTGGGAAGCACGCGCGTTTATTGTCTGAGCCGCATCACCTGAGGGGTAACGGTGACCGGCGTCTTTCCGGCCAGACCTGACAATTTTGGGCATTTTTTACCTTTTCCCAGTGAATGCTGAACGGTCGCGTTTCAATTATTTTATTACATCTACTACTGAGTAAGCGTCAGCTGACGCGAGCCTTTGTTTCTGAATCCGCTGCCATCCTGAAGCGTGTGTCAGGAATTGCCGTCTTTCCGCATCTCTCTCGTTCGTAACGTGAACTCTAAATCTTAGTTACGAAGTGCACAATTTATTTTACGTGGAACGGAGCGCGCTCGCTGGAAGTTCGCGTTATGGTTCGCGCTGACAGGGTGTCAAATGGTTTAAGGTGAAACCCCAGTGGAAACGGGAGAGACTAGGAGACATGAAGAAAAGATATTAAAAAAACCCACCTATGGAGGAGGTGGTGGTGGGGAAAGCAGTACAGAAGCCAAGAGAATGAAAGCAAACAGAAATAGAACTGGTCCAAAGAACAATGTATGTTTAACACTTTATCCGAGCTCATTTTGGGGACACGTTGACATACATGGGGTGGTTGTAGCTGGATAATATGTTACCTCAAATCCAACAGGCTGTAACCAAAAAAAGTTGTCCGGTTTGACTGCAGGGTTGTAATTCCTAAACAATGGCCAACTCGGCTAGGATGTCTACAGCAGCAGTAACCTCCACCAGCTGCCTGCCCTCCTTTTCTCCTGGAGGTTACTGCGTCTACAGCAGTAGGTGGCTGAACATACGTCTGTTCCTGAGCTACTGTGATCTACAGCCTGACGTATTACTGTGTTTTGTGTTGAAAACTGCAGCAGCTCAAATGTGTGCCCCAGTTCAGGGTCACTTGTGAGTCAGCACCCTTACAGCCACATCAAATAAGATTAGAAGAGAAAAATCACCGTCTTGCCCATGCTAATATGGGCAGAGGTGGTTGTACAATAACTGATTTTTTTTTTTCAGTAATGAAATATTTGGACTAAACCACTAGTTATTTAATAATTGAGGTAGCTGTACTGAGTATAGTTCAGTTCTGGATGCATAGTTCAGAACTTTTATCACAGAACAGCAGTTCCCTGAATAGTCAAGCATATGACTACGATATCATCCAGAAATTTGAAATTGGCTGAATCCACCAAGCTGTAAGAGGGACTACAACTAGAAAAAGTTTGGGATCTGCTGAGTAAAATGTGAGTTAATTGTAATATTTTATATAATTTTGAATTTTTTCCACCTTTTCTGGGAAACTAATTTAGCTGTAATTGAATCACTGTAGGGATGTTAGCAGGTTTTTTTCAGTTTGGGTTTCTGCTATCTGGGCTATATTAAAAGTGTCATGTTTTTCATAAGTCTTAGCATTTTTCTTTGATCCTGTTACAAGCTTTTATGAGATTCGCATAACTTTTCATCTCTAATATCTGGCTAATGCCCTGGCTGGCAAAAAAGCAGGTTTGGTATTTACATGGCCCATGCCTTTTTACTGAATTGCAAATCTTGGTCATGAAAGGAACCTAAGTTTTTGGTTGGGATTTTTCTTTTTTTCTGAATCTGTCACTTTCTCAGTTCCTGGTAGCAGTTATCTGTGTTGCTGTATGAATAGAAATATTTCACTATGCTGTTGTAGCTAGTGTGTGAGTTCCTTGCTATTACTCCTTATTTTATGAAGCAGGATACTCTCCCATTGTTATCCCTCCTCCCCTCACCCCTCCCTATTTTCAAGCCTGTTCCCCCAAAAGCCTCTTTTGTGTGAGAGGTTTGTTATAAGACTTAACCTGGCCAAGCCACTTAAAAATCATAGTACATTTAAAAGGTGTGGCTCATTTTATCTGAGTATGGCATGCTCAGAAATGTATGGATGGATGCATGCGTGCACGGAGCTCTTTAAATAATCAGACTGCTTACTTTCTTGATTAAGAAACAATAATATGCTTTCTTGAACCTTGCTGGCTACCCTGCTGTAAGAGCACTCTGGGTGATGAGGATTCTATCAATTACTGCCTGTTTAAGCCAAGACTTTAACTCTGTGGCATGCAGTGGGCTGCCATATGGCAGTGGTGGAACATGAGATCTCAGAAAATCCAATGCTGATTTAGGAAAAGTGATGTTTTCTAGTATGCGGGTTGTGTCAATATCATTAACACAACTGTTGACAGGGTGAGATTATGATGGAAATTCTGTAGATGGAGCATACTTTGCTTTGCGTGGGGATGTTACCTGTGGTGACTTTAGGCTGGCTGTCTACGTGGATTCACTCGTACTTCTAGGTACTCCTGGGGCTTTGAAATATCTTTATCACTTTTGGCATTTTGTTTCCACTATCGGGAAGTTGGTTGTTGGTTGCATGCCACCTGGGGGGAAGAGAGAAAGAACCATGCATGTAAACAGAGTATTTATTGACTGTATACTCTAAAATTCAGGCTATAAACTCTTTAGCAGTACAGTGACAGAAGGTTAATGTCCACAGGTCTTCTAGTTAATTAGAATCTTCTAGGTAATTAGAAGAGTAAGAGTTATTTTAATCAGTTCAACACTAGAAGTTTATGGGCATTTTCTGACTCTTGTTGCTTTTTGTGTTTTGGACTGTTTTAAAAAGAAAAAGTCACATGATAATTCTTGTTGTTTATCTGATATCCGCTTTAAATTTAGAGACTTATAATTAGCTCCCAGTCATTGCACAAAACAAATCCTGATGCACCTACTCATCCTACCTACATGTGTCAGTGTTAAGAACATAGGACACGGAAGGAACCGTGCGGGTCGCTGGGTCCAATCCTTTGTAAATCCAGGCAAGAACCAGCAGTTGAGAATGGTCCACAACATATTTTTGCACCTTGTGCTAATCATCCTGTAACAAATTCAACACTGCCAGTGAAGTACTTAAAGCTATAGGAGAGAATAGGTGCTGGAACAGTGTCCAAGGCTTCTGACATACCTGGGAAGCCTTTAAGTGTGGTGTCCAGATAGTGTTCAGGAATACGTGCTCCGGTCTCTGGAGGAAGACGGAAAAATTTCTGTTGGTACACAGCAACCTGACAAAGGGAAAGAACTTGCTTGTGCACCCAAATTTACTGACCAGGTTAACTCAGTATGCTGTGAGCAGAACCGCTCTGGTCTGACAGTGAGATGAAGTAAGGCCTTTAGAAGTATCGGTAGCACCTCATCTCATGTTCTGCCTAGAGTTGAGGCTGACCTCCAGAGCTTTAGGAAAAAATCCTTATAAGCAAGTGGTGTATCACAAAGATATAAATGTTGAGTAAATTAAGATTTAGCTGAAATACGTGCATTTTTATAATAATAGTAAGCATTTTTTTCTTTTGTGGCCTTTTTTTTTTTTTTTGGGGAAAGAAGATAGAATGAAGCTGTGGTGGTGAAAGTACACCCTTTATGCTGGTATCAAGACTTACAGGAATTATAAGAGACAAAATGTGATGTCAGTTAAAACTGCTTTTGCAAAGAAGCTGCTATAGAGTAGAGCATGTTCTGTCGTCTTCTGCCTTCCTTGTGGAGTAAGTAGATCTCATGAAAGGAAACGTGTACTTGTGAGAGACAAATTAACTAGGAAGCTGATGAGTATTTCTGGCTCTTGTTTAGAGGCTCGCGGGTAGTGTATTCTGGATGGGGTATCTTGTAGGAATGGGAGAGAAGGATGGGAAACAGAATTGTGCCTAAAAAGGACAGATAATCAAGATGTTTCCATGTTCTGTGGTGACTTAAAGTGTACGTGTACCATTTATGCTAATCTTTCAAATTTAAAAAGTGTGTAACAGGAGTGTCAATTTATGTTCAGAAACAAAACACTCTTTTGACGAATGACTGCTGGGTTTTTCCTCAAAATGTTAGGGTCAGGGTTGATGACGTACCTTTTACAAAACATGGGGTTTAATATGTCAAAGTCACCTAAGGATTATCAGGGTTTTTTGACATATTTTTCCAGGAAGATTTTTCTGTCTGTGTATGTGGGGGAGGATATATCAATTCCCATCTTCTCCTGCTTGGTGAGACAGAACAAAGGCACTATTACTTTCAGTGAACTTGGCAGATGTGCAAGTAGGTGAACTTACTTAAAAAACAAAACAAAAAAACCCAAATGAACTTCTAAAAAGGATTGGACATAAACAGATGTCAGTGCTTGGGCATCTATTCATGTGCTATCTAGGAATGAGAATCAATCATAATATGAACAGTTACTTTTTTGTTGTCTTTCTATCTTAATTTCATTCATCCCTTTTGCTTTCTTGCTGTCAAGGCCATGAGGATAAGACTATTTTAATAAGGATAAACAACCTTGAATTCCATGGGTTCAATGCCTTGTGTCCTTGCAAAAAATTTCCAAAGCAAACTTTATTCTGTCCTTTGTGTTTAACAGTCATTAATTTAACATGAGAAGTAGCGAGCTTTCTTACCTTCCAAAACTAGTCAAACCTAAAATCTACAATATAGTCCTAAGATGGATGCTTCACATTTTTCATATAAAGTAATGTAACAACCATAGCTTTTGTAATTGTGGCGTGCAACAGAAAGTAACAGGAATTCAGTTTTTCTCTTGGTCTTGGTTAACACATCTCTAAGTTGTTGTGAACCTTGTCTATTCTGTCCTCATACACACTGTCTGAATTCCAGGGTAAAGATATCTGGCAGGGTTTTATTAGAATATAAGCTCTTTTTGGAATTCCATCTTTTTTCCCCACCTCCCTCCCCACTCTTTTCTGGAGTCCAGGTCCTACTGTATAATCCAGTCGTACTTATTTACAATGAACTATTTGGGTGTGAATTATGGAAATGTGAACAATTGCTACCTCTGTTAATGAAGTCTAATGTGTCTGCTACAGGGCGTTATCAGATTAAGATGTCTCTTGTAAAGGCTGACTTTTCTGTTGCTGTTATAAAACTGACATTCAAAGCTTTCCTTGTGCAGGCAGGAATTGGTGCTATGAGACAGTTCAGTCTGCTGGAAGCTGGCTATATGGCTTCCATTATGCTGATGGGCGGCACTAGATGGGTCACTGTGCTGTAAGATGCGCTTGCCTGCCTAGTTTGTGATCAAACTGCCCCTTTCCTGACTATCAGGTAGTGACGCTATTAAGGAGTTGACTCCATAAATGTTGCTGTCTGTCAGCCAGTGTTAGTCCGGAACAGAAACTGCAGAAAAGAAATTCAAAGGAGTTGCTACCTGTTGAAGGCTGCAGAAGTTTTTTCCAAAACTCTTTTTGTTTTAACAAAGGTAAGCAGGGATTTTCCTGTATTTCTGCAGTGTGTTTTTCTGTATTTGGTTTGCTTACCTACCTAGAAGTAGTTACTGTGGTATTAGTATTTGTCCTGGAGTAGGGAGAGATATGAAAGGCATCATATATTTGTATGATAGAGATACTCCAGAGGTTAGCAAAACTTTTTGTTAATCAGTCTTTCATTTTCTGTCAGCTTTAGCAGGAATGTCTGCTTTCTGAGCCGTTGGTTCACATAAAATACTAGATATAGGGGCTGAGTGTGACAGCGTTGGTAAACACACCTCATTTTATTGGATTCTTTATCCTGTAGTTGATGTTAGTGTGCTCCCTCCAGACTGTCTTATATTTCTACTATGCCTGAATACAACTCTTACTGAAAACCACCAGATCTTTTGACAAGAAGAATGTACCTATTCCTGCCCTCTCTCACTTCATAACTGTCTTACAAGTTAATCTGCATGAAGTTGTGCAGATTGCATTTTACTATTCTTTCAGCATGCTAGGTTCTGATGCAGGAGAGTTACCAGCTTTCATGCTGCTTTGAGTTACCATTTTCATTGATGTGTGGTTCTGGATATCGCTATACTTCTTGGAGCAGTAGCTGCTTTGCTGTTTTGAAGGAGGCCTGAATCTCCATTGCTTTTCACTGGCAATGACTAGGCTATTGTAATGAAATGGATTCATTTTAGTTGCCACAAGTTGCACTGTAGTACATGTAAATGTTTACTGCCAGATGATGAACTTTTTCCACAGTTCATTGTGTCTGTCTCTTGAGTGTTTTTGGACAGTTACCTGTGATCTTACAAGACATTTTTCTCAGCTGGCACTTCAGGCAGGATGTACCTTTATCTACCTTATCATTTTCATACAGAAAATGTGCTCAGAACTCTCCTTTTTTCAAACCTTTTTCTACAATATTATGTAATTCTCATCTATTCTTCTTATGCTTCTGATAGTCCTTCTTTTGAGCTTTTTCATAATTGCTAGATAGCATTTTCAGCTAATACTACAGCGGGTCGATCGTATGTCTCTCTACTTGCAAAGCTGCTATGCCAGTCTCTAGGTATCTGTATGAAGTTTGTACTTTGATGTTAATTTTTGGGGATTTTTTTTAAAATTTGACTTGCAGATAAGATGCTCTTTGGAAATTTTTGTTCTCATAGTGAACAGTGAACAAGAGATTTTTGTTTCACAAATGTAAAGGCGCGCAAGCTACCTTGAGGAAAAATGCTTTAGCACTGGCTTCAGTGGTTTTGTTTTTTAAACATTTGCAGGTTATAGTCTCTTTCTTTGTAATCTTAGGTAAGGGTTCCTGTATTGGCAGAAAGGACCAAAGGTTCCTGAAACCTACAGGAGAGATTGCAAAGGAAAAATGGTCGATACATTCATGTCACAGTTGGACAGTGTTCCTTGTGGTTACTGCCATCCTATAAGGTTAAGGGATGATTTATTTGTGACTAAATTTAGGGTCACAGTAGAAAAGGAAAGAAGTGCATACTGCATGTTGGCCTTGTGGAAGATAAGAGACTGTACTTCTGAGACTCCTAGTAAAGTGCCAGTGTGGGTCAGAATATTAAAAAACTAACTTTTCTGGTTATGTTGCTATCTGAAAGAAATCTTCCATCTAATTTTGCTTGGAGTCCTGGAGGGAAACTAGAACTCTTTCTTCTTCCTGATTAATTGGTATTGCGAATGAGAAAAGACGTTTCTGTCACTTCCTTCACTTTGCTGCTTCCAGGATGAAAAATGTTTTTCCTAGTGTGAATTGTCTTAATATCTACTTCTTCTTGTGGATTCCTACTGGCAACAAAGTGAAATGGCCAGTGATAAATGCTACTGCAAAAAAAATCGGGGGAAAAAAAGAGTTAGACTTTATCTTGTAACATGTTTGTTTTTTTTTTTTTTTCTCTTGAACCATGAAAAATCTCTGTGCCAGTGAAAATACTGAAACAGGCTGTGTGGTTGGAAGGGTATATTTATTTAGTATTTGGAATATTCACAATTTTAAAGCCTAGCAGTGGTCTAATGAAAGTTCTCATTTCAGGAGAAATACTGAAGGGTTAAGTTTACTTGTTTCCAAAGAATTTTTCTTTTCTGAATCTACTGCTTTTGTTTGGTTTTGCTTTTGAAAAGTAAGTGCAGTGTAACGCATGGCAGTGATGTTGGAGTTGTTCTCCCCGAGTTTCACGTGTGCCCACTCCAGGAATCCTTTCTTTAACCCTAATCAACAGCTAATTCTAGCAGTTGGCTTTCATAGCTTGAATTATTTGATTTTTCTGGAGTAACAGAGGGGATGGTGCCTACCTGTGAAACAAAGCTTAGAGCTGAATTAGCATAGGACTGGTGTTTCCACCTCAGGTGGACGAGAGCTAATCTGCCTGCCTGGTGTATTAGAAGATGGCTACTGCACAGCACCTGCTGTGGTACCAGCTCCTTTCAGCTGCCTGGGAAGCTACTTTGCTTTCAAGGACATCAGTCACTGTCATTCTTTGAAAAGCTATGAACAGTTTAAGAAAACATTTGCTAAAGCAAGGAAAAAGGAATTCTGTGAGTTTTCAATTTTGGGGGGTGATTAACTCATTAGAAATGATTTAGAATCTTTTGTGCACTTCTTGTGTGTTGTTAAGCTCTTTACTGGGTGATACTTCTGCATGCAACAGTAATGTACTTCTAGCAACATTTAAACTTAATATTTTTTGGGGAAGTGCTTTAACTAAAACGCACAGAATGAAACATGTCTAATCTTTGGTTCAGGTTAAACTCATTTAAATCTTTTAAATGAAAGAATGTTTGCACTGATTTACTGGGGTGTGAGTTTCTAAGAAATTAAGTGCTGTGATTTGGATTAATTTCCAAAAGACTTCTCTTGAATACAAGCTCTCAGTTGAATGCACGTCATGTAGCATCTAAGAAAGCATATCTGACTTGGTTTTGAGTGCTCAACTGGTGTCACAGCAGCATTTTTATCATTTTGATATCTCAAACAGTGAGATTAGTCTGAAATAGCTTTTCTATTTGGAAGAAAGGTTTTTCTTCCGGATCTGTGGCGCAGTGTCTTACTGAGGCAACTCCAGTGGAACGCTCTAGATTTAGTTACATAGTTATATTTCTGTGCTGTTTTGCATAAGGATATGTAGCTGAAATAGAAGAAATGTCTCATCTGTAACTTGTATTAAAAAAAAAAATCTGTAGGTGGTGTTTTGGTAGCGAACTTCAATTTTTAATGCCACTGGCTATCTTTGCTTGGCCTATTTTCCTTTACATATGTGTTTAAAATATTCTATAGCAGCATTGTTGCTAGCTTTGATTGCCATTTAAAAACAAAGAGAAAGTGAGAGAGAGCGAGCACTTGAACTTGTTGAGGACAGCTCACAAAACAGCATCAGCTTCCATACACTTTGTAAAATTACTCATGCTATTGTATATTCTATGAAATAGTGTGAAAATGAAAAAATGCCTGGCTTACTCTGATCTTGTTTTCCATTCAAAACTTAAGGTTAAATCAAACATTTTAGAACTATTTCTTGTTGTATCTTTTCCTATACTAACTTGTTTCTGCAAGGAAAAATGTTGTATCTTTTCTTCATCAGGCTTTTACTTTATTCTTTCTACCTTTTTCCAGTATTTTTTGCAATATTATTTTTTGGTCTCTTCTCCTCCACCCACTTTTACTATTTCTGAAACTTCTTTTGTAAGCGTATTCCTATTTTAAGCCTAATGTTTGATCAGCTTGCTCAATTATTATCTCACAAACATGCCTTCAGCCATAGGGTTTAGAAAAATTGATTCCTAATATCAGGCAAACCTAACTTCCGAGCAGAAGGTGAGGTTAGATGAAAGCTGGTGTGAAAGGAAAGATGTTGGGATATATAAGATGCTGCTGCTCTTTGGATGCTGTCCGGTATTCTTTCATCTGATGGGGAGAGGTGAGACCAGGAATGTTTCAGTGTTCTAGTTTAGATTTCATTTGAGCCCAAGAGTGACTTGAAATAGTTTACACTGGAAAAAAAAAAAAAAAAAAAAAAACCAGAAAAAGAAAAAGTGAGACCTGTGTAGTGGGAGTAGTTCTATAGTTTAATAGTTCAGCCACAGGAGTGGATTTCATTCCGGTTTCTTGCTCCTCTCCTACTTCTTGACCACTAACAATGGTGTCAGCCCAGTGCCCCTGTACTGAGGAGATACATGCTAGTGCTTGTAGAACAGCGTAATGCTATGGTTCAAAATTAAGAAATTTTATTGCATATACTATGAGAGTTCATGTTTAAAGAAAAAGGAGAGGGGAAGAGGAACTGTAACATGATGTCGTACTATTCTGTGTTTTAAGAGGTCTCTGCTGTTGGAATGGTATTATTTAATGGAATTAATTGGTTAATCTGGTTAATGAGAAGTATATTTTGATTGAAATCTTCGCTTAACCTGAACAAAGATTTAGGTCATGTTTAGAACTGAATCCCAGTTCAAGAGAAAATAAGAGACTAGAACCCATTTTCAGTGCAGGTGTGATTCTCTTGTTCTTCTTAACCTCATTGGTCCTGTTGCTGGGTGATTGCTGTTCTTTCAGAGTTGTATCTATACTTGCTTGAGCTTTGTGGTCAGTAATGATTTCATGGTGGTTCTTAGTTTTGGTTCTGACTTCCAAGTTTGAAGGAGGGCTGACAGCAACACTAAAGGGACCTGCTAGTTGAGATTATGATCAGAATCATTTCAACCCATCCTATCTTCCCATTTGCAGTATTGTTTTTCACAGCAAGAGGGTTTGGAAACTGTCCTATGAAAGCTAGCAGTGCTTGAAGGAGAAAAAAATACTACTAAATTGGCTTTTAATTTTGATTGTCTCTTACTCAGAAAGGTTAGAAGCTGGTTAGGAAATAGGAAAAAAAGTTAGAGTTCTGGAGAGTTCAGATCATGACCAACAGAATTATGGCTTGAAAACTAGAGGGTTCTTTTCTTCCCCCCTCTCTCTTCACTGTGATAATGTAACAACAGGAAAGTGAGAATAGGAGTTCCTTCTTGAGTTTAAATATTACAGTGTAAATAAAAGATTGCTTTTTTGTGAGTAGGAATTGAAAAGATGCTGGAGAAGCATAAAGGTAGTAGAATACACATGATTCTAATGTGGGAAAAAATATTTTGTGATAAACTAGGTATTTAATGTTATTTTTATTGATACAGTTTTTAATATATTATTTTTATTGATACAGATATGGTCCTGAACATTGTGAGCACGTGACTTCAAAGATGGACAACTGGGTCTGTTATAAGTTGTGATTGGCCTTAAGCTGACTTAAAACCGTTGGAGAACTTAACAGGATTTCTCTCATTCCTGATTTATGCCTATCTAATTGCCTCACACCACCAGCTTAATCATGTATGGAAGTGCTCGGTCAGTTGGTAAGGTTGAGCCAAGCAACCAGAGTCCAGGGCGTTCACCAAGGCTGCCACGGTCACCACGCTTGGGCCATCGTCGAACCAACAGCACAGGAGGCAGTTCTGGGAGTAGTACTGGGGGTGGCAGTGGGAAAACCCTTTCTATGGAAAATATTCAGTCCTTAAATGCTGCCTATGCTACGTCTGGCCCCATGTATCTAAGTGACCATGAGAACGTGGGTGCAGACACCCCAAAAAGCACCATGACTTTGGGCCGATCTGGGGGGCGGCTGCCTTACGGTGTTAGGATGACTGCGATGGGTAGCAGCCCTAACATCGCCAGTAGTGGAGTTGCCAGTGATACTATTGCATTTGGAGAGCACCATCTCCCTCCAGTGAGTATGGCATCCACTGTGCCTCACTCACTGCGCCAGGCCAGGGATAACACAATCATGGATCTGCAGACACAACTCAAAGAAGTATTAAGGGAAAACGACCTGCTTCGCAAGGATGTGGAGGTGAAAGAAAGCAAGCTGAGTTCTTCCATGAACAGTATCAAGACCTTCTGGAGTCCTGAGCTAAAAAAGGAGAGAGCTCTGAGGAAAGATGAAGCTTCAAAAATCACCATTTGGAAGGAACAATATAGAGTTTTGCAAGAAGAAAACCAGGTTTGTCATCTAATGTCACTGTTCTGTTAGTGCAGCATGATTAAATGAGTTTAATAAACTTGCATGTCACATTTAAGCAGCTAAATTATTCTGGTGCCTTTTCCAGGTAATTGGTATGAATAAGATGTGTTTTCAGTTTGCAAGCCTCTTTTTAAACATTTCTTGTCGGACTTGTAAGCCACCTCTTGAGTGCTCATTTCTCCTTGTGTGTTGTGGATTTTTTCATAGGACTGATGCTAACCACTCGGTTTCCTTTTGGAAGTATTTTGCCCTGTTCATAATTAGTATTTCTGTAGTGTTTACCTCTTGAAGTATTCTCAGAGATGCAGAATGTACTAACTGCTGACCCCAAATACAGCTGAACTGTTGCTGAATGTTGACAGATTGCCAGTAAAACAAAGTTCACATTACACTGGTCTTATTTTAGAGCTCCAGTTAAAACCTCCAGACCTGCAGTTTTCACAAACAGATATAAATTGTGTTCTTGGCTACATTTAAGCAACACTGTTTAATACCTGCTCATCTATTCTTTTGTCATAAGCTGTGCATATCTTGTTATGCAACTATCATAAAGCACCCTACAGTGTTTTTGTAGTGGTCTGGCTAGTTAGAAAATAGGCAGAAGAACAGAGAATCTTGGGCGTCTAGTTCTTTTGTCTTGTCCCTCTTAAAAGCATCCCTAAATTAGAATAAAACTGAGAGGTTGATTAAAATTAGAGGTCTCTTTGTAGTCAGCTCCACTTATTAAAAGCTTTTTAAAAATATTCCCACCTAGACCTTCTTGCTAGCTTAATCCTGAAGTAACTACTTGTCTTTGAGTTAGTGTCCTCCTGTTTAGCTGTTTCTGGCCAAATGTGAGTCTCTGGACTCTGGTTAGAAACCTCACTACCTTTATGGAAAATAGGCCCAGTGTCCAACTCCAGAAGTTTCCCGAAATATAAGTCAGCTTTCACCATGACAAAATTGCTTTCCCTATTGAGGTTTTTTAAATATCCAAGAAAGCTTAATGAAATAGTTTCCGTAATTCAAGCAAGATCATGTCCTTGAAGCTCTTAAGGTATACTTGATATTTTTAGGCAGCGCTTTTTTAAAGATTTGTTTTAGAAGGTGGAGGGAAGACAGAAACTGCTGGAGGAAAAAAATAGTGCTGGTAGCACTTGATATGTTATACTCTGCTTTCGGGTGACCTGTCTCAAATAGTAGATTCCTTTTGGTTAGTGATAATCTGCTACACTGAAGCTCTCTGAGATTTTTCTTATCACTTTCTAAAGAACTGAGTTGAAGAAAGTAAACTGCTTTTCCTGAGTTAGTATGAAATAATGAGCTTCTCATGTAGTTTTCTAGCTGTATTCTTACCGAATGGTAAGTATTACAACATGGGATTTGTTAATGTGCAACATATCATATTCATTTTCATATGTCTTCGTGGAGTGAAGAAAACCTAAAGTAAAGTAATTTTTATTACAAAAGTAGGATTTCCTTCGAAGGAGTAATCGAGTGAAAATTTTAGTTATAGCGGTACAGTACCAGTATAATGAATATATGGAATACCATTCACTCAACTTTCTGATGCTCTTTGTATTTCAGCTGCAGGTAAGTATTTTAATTCTCAAATTCTTTTAATTTTTAAGTTCTGTTTTCATACTGAAGAGGATGTCTTGGAATATTATAACATTTTTTCTGAAATCTGTTTTGACGTTTGAGGATGCTGTGGAAGTCTTGCAAGAAAAATGCAATGAATGTGTGGTTTAGAATGGATTAAACGGTTAATAAATATGTGTAGATTGGAGAACAGTGATTTCTCTATCTGAGGGTTGGTTTTTTCCTTATCTTTCCTTTATCCCCTAATTAAACATTTACAGATATTTCCAGGCTGCTGTTCTCTAGGCAATCACTATAATTACTACCACACTGGTAGAACTGTATAACTTTGGTCCAAAAAAAGACGGGTGCAATTTAAAAGTAAAAGGGTATTATTGCAATGAGCTGTAAAAACTAGGAATGCTAATTAATAGATTATAGTTAGCTAACAGTGTGTCCTAATTAAACTCTGAATTCGTTATATCTTCTAGAGCCTTTTGGAGTTGGTCACTTCAGCCCTTTATGAGGAAGATCAGTTTAATAGGATTTACTGTAATTAAACAGACTTCTCTGTTTAGACACTGAACAAGGGATTTCTCTGATCTGTTGGGGGACCAGAAAAATCTCTTCATTACCCCTCCAGCCTTTCCATAAAATGAGTTCTGCTACAATTGCAGGAACTAGTGTTTTAGACCTCAATACAAGTATTTCAGCACATCACTTTTATTAAAGACTTCTCTCATGGGCAGAACTTGTGGTTTATAGCTAAGGCCAAATGCATTGTTAAAAATTGACTCAACTCATGGAGCCAAGATGCTGGCTGACTCATGCCATTATCTGATAGTCATCTCAGTCTCTTTGCTGTGATCTCTTTATTCCTCTATGCACACTTGATTGTCCCTGATCGTATTTTTTACTGCTGTTCTTGTCACCTCAACTTTGAATGATTGAATTGCCTCTTGGTTTTGGAAGTTGCTAAAAATACGTCACAACATGAGCTTTGGTTGATTGTTACCTCAGCCTCCTGTGAAAAACACACTGGTGTCTTTGGGTTTTCCTTTCTATTTCTTGGGAATGTGTGCAAATAAAT
>WEKW01008694.1:1786-22747 GCA_013389905.1 Sula dactylatra
AGAGGTCATACACATAACTTGGAAATGTCGACATTAACTAAAACGTGGGGTCTCAGCACCTTCCAGAGCTGAACCTTGAACAATATTGTTACCTAGGTACATGATAGAAATCTTCAAAGTTTAGCATCAAATATTTTTCTCTAGATCTCTAAATCATCTTATGCTGTTGAACTTGAACAAATCATATCATGACACAAAAATATTCCTATAGCTCTATTTCTGTTCTATTCTAGATCAACAGCCTTAGAACAGTTTTCATAAACATCTACAAGATATTTTTACTTCAGGCTTACAGGTAGGTCACTCTCTTCTGCAGTGAGTCTGAATATTTCATTACTCTTTCTTGACACATGGAGGAGCTACGGGTTACGAAAAAGCGTGCCATAAAATGTGCAGTGGTAAATGTCAGTAGTAAGTCACATTATTCTTGTTTCAGCACTGTTCTTGCATAATATTACTAGATTCAGCATATAGGATTATATTGATATGTGTGTTTAAGTGACACTTCACTAAATGGATTTTCATTTTCTCTCTGGATATTGACAGCTGACCTCAAGAAAAGCAGCCTGTTTTGGTGCAGCAGGATGACGAGAAACCTTATCACTCATTAAGCAGTTTATATTTAGAACTTTGTGTCTATTAAAATTATTTAGAACTTTGACCTGTATAACTTTGCTGTAAGTGAGGTTTCATTCTGCGAAGTTAATTGCAGTTTCTTAGCTGCTGATAATGACTTAATTGGTCCTTAGCTGGTAATAACTTGTTGGTTTTTGTGAGCTGTTCTTGAGTTGACCAGCAGAGGAAGTGAATGTTTTAAACTAGGATAAAGGGAGAGAAATCAAAACTGATAAGCAAGTTGGGAGAAAATACTAATCTGTGCATCGAAAACTTTGAATGATTGGCAGCACCAAGTAATTGTTCGTTTATTGTTTTAACACAAAAAAAATGAGATGCTTTCTTCTTTACAGAAATCAGGTGTTGCTCTTTCACTAGGCTTATACTTGTTAGGAAGTGACATTTTAGTTTTGTTCCTAAATTCAGCTTGGTTCACCTTCACCCTGTATCATTCTTGTGTCCAAAAAGTGTAACTAGACTTGTCTAGTATAGCACTGATATGTCAAACTCTTAAACTTTGTGTTGTGAGTGACCTACTGTTTTTCTCTGATGTTGGACATGATTACTTAGTTACTTCTGTTTGCTTTTATGGTAACACTCTAACAAAGGTCTTTATGTTAGAGTACCTTTAAAAACTGTCCACCATGCTAATAGCATGTCAGGTTAATTCAGCCAGAGCTATGTGATGCAGTGTGGTAATTACATTTATCCTTTAAATATTTTAAAATTTCAGAATTTCGTGAAGTGATTACACTTATGTTGGGTTAATTTAATTGTTGAGTAATTAAAAATCAGCATTGTAATTGTTGACTATATTCAGCATAAGCAGGATTATAATGCCAGAGTCTGAAGAAAAGAAAAAAAAAAAAAAAAAAAAAAAAAAAAAAACAAAAACAAAAAACCAGCAGTTTTAAAATATGTCCAAACAGAGGTGTAAGGGAGCATACAATACAAGTAATTTCCATAGAATTGGATTCCAGATAGACAAAAGAGTGGGGATCCTAGTCTGTGGAACACTATGTCACTTGGAGATCTGTTTTCTTGAACAACAGAATTTGTTGTGGGGTTGTGTTTTGTTTTGTTTTTTCTTCCTCCCAGACTCTGTCATGTGGGTGTTCTCTGGCTGCATGGTCTGTGCTCTGGAATTGGTGAGGATGTGTAGTTTAACTTTCCCTGCACATAAGACAGTTATTGTCCGCAGAAGAGAAATCTATTGCCAAAGCAGATGGCTTCAAGATCTTCTTTCAGCACAGAATTTACAAACAAACATCATGTGTGTCTGACACTCCAGGGATGTATGTGTATATATAGGAGAGGTGTTGAATGCTAACAGTGTTGGTATAGCTAAAGACTGTTAGGTGCTTTTAGATATCATATAGTGCCTCAAGTATGTACTCATAGTTTCACTTGAAATTGCAAATGACTTGTGATTAAATAGGCTGGTTTTGTGAACAGGTTCCACGCCTGTGTTCTGCAACTTCCCTTCAACCAGCAAGTTAGAAACAATCCTTATTTCTTCCTAAGGATCATCTCTGAGACTGCGTCATGCTGCTATGGTATCCTGAAAGCAAAAAATGCAGGTATAGTATGTTAATGGCAATGAAGTAGCATGTTTGGGTTTGGGTTTTTTTGGGTTTGGTTTTCTTTATTTTTTTTTAGACAAATAAATTGTCTCGAGTGTGCAGTCAGATCATGTCATTTTGAGATAAAGATCAAGAATGAAAAATATGGAGTGCATGACAGGAATCACAGTGCATTTTTTTTTTAAAGTCAATTTCCTGAAGATACTAAAATGTTTCAGGTTTTACTTTTTAGTCCTTTGCTGACATAGGAGACTTCATTGACAACATAGATTTTTAGTAAAAGATTTTTGGACTGGTTTTATAGAAAGAGAGGATAAGTCGGACATCTTAATGCTTATAACTTTCAGTGACATTATTTTCCTGTTCTGTCTCTAGGGGTTGCTTTAGGTAACAAAGGTGCATCTGGCATGTTCCCTTCTGAGGCAGCAGAATGGCTCTGCTACCATGCCTTCACTGTCAAACTGGCAAACCACAAAGTTGTTTACAAATGCCTGCTTAAGCCCTTAAAAATCTGTAAGTATTCGATTACTTTTACAGTTTGAAATATGGTTAATTGTAATAAAACTTGGAATCTAATGGAGTTTTTAATTTTTCTTATCATAAATTGTTGTTCTAAAATGTACATTAACGAGCTTTCTGATTTTAATCAGATTTACTAAGTAGGCAAATTAAAAGGTATGTTTTTCAGCACTTTTTCAGTTCTAGAGCCTTGTTCTTAAGGGACAGCTATTGATACTTGGCACTCAATAAGTTTGTACAGTTCACAAAGCTTAATGAGATTGGGTTAATCATATAAACATTGTCAGCAGGTTTAACTAAATGAAATATGAATGCTCAGTTTTCTATTTTTAAAAATGTAGATTAACTGGCAGCTAAATAAGTTCCTCCTGCAATGTAAACTCTTAGCAAAAAAAAGTGTCACCAGGGTCACTCTGAAACGGAAGCACTTGCTGTGCTGTGTATGCTATATCGTAATAACATTGCGTGGTGTTGGCAAATCGTTGACGCTTCTACTCGGTGAAAGAAGCTGTCTGTGTACCTGGCCTCTGGGGAGCTCTCTCTTTGACCAGTTGTGCGGTCTGTCCCCAGGCCAGCCACAGGAGTAATAAAATTTTCAGTTCTGAGATACTAAAAGTGAACAGCATTAGGTGTTTCTGAAGCAGTCAGTACTGCTGAATTTAGCTGCAGTGAAGGCCAGGCTCTCAACACTGACTCTGTAATTCACACTCTGAATGAGTCATTACTTGGGTGGTTTTATTATACAATACCGAGAAATTCTTCGGTCGGGTTCCAGAATAACCCCTATTTGATTTGAAATGTATTGCAAGCTTCCCTTGATACCTGTGCTGAGGCCCAGTGCCCCAAAAAGAGAGCAGTTCTGCTTTTGGAAGTAACCATTTCCTTCCCATATGAAAGGCTTGCAGCAATGCCTGAGTGCAAACAGTCTGGTTTTTGGTGGTGCAGTGTGAATGTATCAAAGATGACACTTAAACGCTTACAGGAGACAAACTGGTGGTTGGGATTGCACCAGGCGCATTCCTGCTATGGACTTTCTATATGGAGCAGAACTCTAGCAGCCTTTTCCAGGGAAGCTCCTTCTCTCGGAGTTACTCACTGACACCAAAACCAGAGGCACCATGTCTGATCACTGCTGCTGAGAAGCCAGTTCTTTTCAGCCTTTCTAGAAGTACCAGGGGAAGCAGGCTTGCCTCCAGTAAGGGAAGAGATGGCTGCTTGCTTCACTTGGAGAGGACAGAAACTGAAGAACTGAGCACATAATGCAGTAGTCACGCCCAGTAGAATAATAGCTTCTCTGGGAGCTGTGTCACTTCTCTAAGGTCCATACAAAGCACATCTGAGCTTTCATCGCTAATGCTGAAGGTTTTGCTCTTGGGATCTTTGACTGGCAGACCACAATCCAAGCCAAAGCTCCCCCATACTTCTCTGTGCATGCTTTGTTGTTGAATCTGACAGTACGTTCAGGGTGGAGGTGCAGCCCTAGGCAGCTTTATTGTTCAGCAGAATCTCATCTTCCATGGGTGTGTGCATCTGCCATAAAAGTGGTCTCTGCCGTCCACAAAATCACACCACCACAGGTACCAGGGAAAATGGGTTGGGAAGTAGAGGTTGAATTTTCCAAGTCTGAATAATGATTGTTGTTAGGTTCCTTCTGCTGTACCTGTACAGCCCCTTGCCTAATCACAGTACTGACCTGAAACTTGAGTGTGGTTCAGGCACAGTGTGGTCTATACGCATGGTTTCTAACCCAAGCAAGCTGACCTGACTGAAAGCTGAGACAACCAGCTGACTGCATATATATATTTGTTTCCCACCTGCCTTTCTCCTTCTTTTAGGAGTTGGTTGAGGTTTTAAAAATCATCTCAAACTGTTTTTGAAAAGGAACTGAAAAGGCACCAGATGCACCCCCTAGGGGCTGAGCAGGAGGGAAGGTGAGGCAGCAGTGCGCTGGGTACTGTAAAGCCGTACAAAAACATCTTGTGATCTGTAGTAATAAGTCATAGGCATACCCTTGGTGTGAACGTGCGTTATTACGTCCGTGTCTCCAAGATCTCTGATCGTACATAAAGGCTATTTCTCAGTCACCTGATTGTACATGATGTTTATATTTGTATTTTCTTCCAAAGTTAGTAAGATACTAAGTCTCCCAATCCTGCAGGAACGCACTAAAATCCATTTAGAGACATTGATAGATAGTTTTCTATTCAATCTTAGAAGGTAGTTTTGTTTGGCCTGCATCAGACTTTCTCCTGGGTAATGTTATTGTAATCAGAACATCATGCTGTAGAGAAGGTTATCACAGAGCTGAGCATTATGTAGATATACTGGAGCTAATTTTAAAACAGTATTTTAAGTTCTGCCTTACTTCTGGAAATCAGGTAGCATGTGTAGCCGTGGCAGGGAAGCCACTGGTTCTCAGGTATGTTCCTGTAAAGTTAGGTCAGTATCTCTATATGGCACAGCAATCTGTAGCACAGAGATAACCAAGGCTGGTAATAGCACCTGTGTTGACTGAACAACTACACTTTTTGTTGTAGTTTTGGAGTTTCTATCAGCTATATAAAACCTATTACCCCTGTAAGGTCATGTTTTTGACAGGAATTGATAAAAACAATTTTTTTTCTTGTGTCCCTGCACATGCCTTTCCATTACTCTCCATGGGAATCGATATCAGGCTTGTAGGTTTTGAGGGAGGAGGTTTTTCCCATTGTTCCAAAACCTGTTAAATATCAACATCAGGGACTTGTCAGTACTGGCTGTCGTCATTCTTCAGAGTTAAGTATTTAAAACATAGTTACTGTTTAACATCCCTTCTATTATTACCAGTGGGGAAAGGAGCAAGAGTCTTTCCTTATCATGATAAGATACAAATACATCATCTGTCTCCTTTCCAAATACAGAACACATGTTCATTGAGCACTTCTGCCTTTCTGCACCATTGACAATTTTGCCAACTCTGTTTGGGTAATGGACTTAAACTGTTGCTAGGATTTTACATGTTCTTCCTAATCTTCAGAAAGTCCTTTTTATTGTCTGTAGTTCTGTTGACGATAGACTCAGGTGATGTTCTATGTTTCAAACCTGTTATGTTCTCTTGTAAAAATTTCATTTCTTATTTAAGCCTCGTTTAGTCTCCAGAATTTTCCACCTTAAGAGTGGCTTTCCAGTTAGCCTCTCTTCTCTTACAAGGAAACACAGTGGGGGGAATTGCTGTTGCCAGTGTTGTAGCAAAAGGTGCATTTTCCATGTGATTTTTTTTTTTTTTAAATCTTTTTGTATATGTGAGTTCCAGGCATAGGCTACTTTGATGTCATATCTGAAAGTAGAGGGGAAAAGAAATAGTTTGGGAATACCTTCCTGCTGTAGGTAAACTTTAGCAACCAGATAAGGACCTGTCTCTTGTCCCTGTCATTGTTTAAAAAAGGGCCTTTCAAAGTAACCATGCTTTGACAGAAGGTGTGTTTTGGTGGATATAGTTATTGAATAAATGGTCTATACTTTTCAAAAAAACTTTAAAATTCTTAAATCTAAACAGAGAAGTGTTACAAGGACATAGTAGGAGGAATGTGATCCTTGGTTTTCTTAATGTTGTTAATATTTAACATACGATTTTTAACCTTTTTAATTAGCCTGATGTAAGGGCGGAAGAATAGTAGCATATTTTGTTATAGCTTTTTTTTATCCCAGGTTTTCCAACTTTTTAATTGGATTCAGCTAGTATTGATTTTATTAGCATTTTCCTTAAAATGCAATTGTTAGTTACTTGTAGCAGTAATTAATTGTTTCTGGTATTTTGGTAGGTAAGATGCAGCTATTCAGGAAGATCCCAAAGGATACTATGGCACTACTGAAGACAGTGACAGAACCATCTCTTTGTCAAGATTTCAAAGCAATCCTGGACTAACTGACTGAGGTTTATTTCATAATTTTTCTGGGCTTTAAAATAAATGCTGAGTCTTTAGATGACTTTTCTCTGTAGTTCATTTTGGTAGAGTGGACTGAAAGCAACTTTACTCAGATTTACTTTTGTTTCTCAGATACCACACAAAGACTTAAAAAGAGCTGACAATTTTGTTAATAGCTTCTTGTTTGTATTTGCCTGTAAGTTCACAGGCTGTTTGAAGTAATTGACTTGGTTTCCTTCAGTAATTCCTATTTTCTTGATGAAGACATCATTGTACTGTGTTCTGTACAAACAGATGTACTTTCTTGTTTCAGCATGTTGTTTCTTCAGCATGTTCTTTGCTTCTCTGTATTGAAGACTATTTTGTAATAGATTTTCTGGTTAATTGCAATAACGTGTGCTTGTCTCTGGTACCTTTATTTTACAGTAATCTTCAACATCCCACTCAGCTGGGTTACGTCCTGAAAGACAGAAACTTGCGCAGGGCACATGCATTTCACGGCACTGCCTAGCAAGATGTACAAGTTAGATCTTATGCTTTGGAGAGCACAACTAATACATGCCAAAATTTCAGTGCCAAAGCTGGGCATATTTAATATATGTTTTATTCATTTTCAACACTTGGTGATATAGAACAATGGTGGCACATTTATACCTACAAAACAAGTTCTTGATTAAATAATATACTGAGTAGATTACTCTTCTGTCTGCATTTCCTGTTCTTTATTTAGGCTTAGCTTTGGCTCTGTAATGTTGCTGTGGGTACTGTCTAGCCCTGGTGCTTGCGGGTGGTGCAGGGCTGAATTTTGCCTCATGGCTGCTCTGATAAACCTGCCCATTTGGGGTTTTTCTCTGACTTGTGTGTTGAATTTGCATTGGTCTAATTTAGAGCTATTTTATTAGGATTTTTCTGTCTCTGTTATAGGCTAAATAGCAGCTGCTGGGAGGTTTTATCGAAGTAGATGGAGGACATCTTGCTGGCATGAAACAGTGTAGGCAGTGTTGCTCAGTAGATGTTTTCAAAGGATGAGAGACCACCATCACACAGGGATCAGTAACACAGCTCCTGGAAGCTGATTTTCAGTATTGCAGTCTGTCCGTTGACACCACAGCTTAGTTCAAACTGTCCAATGTACCGAGTGTCATTCATACAGTTGGGTTTGGGATTGGTTTTGGTTTGGTTTTGTGGGTTGGTTTTTTTTGTTTGTTTTTTTGTTTGTTTTTTTGTGTTTTTGTTTTTTTGCTATGAAGTGGCAGTTACAAATGCAATAAAAAAAATGCCATAGAAGAATTGCTCCTACTAGAGTAGAGAATAGATGAAGAACAGTTCAGTTGCTCCCCAGCCAGCAGCTCAAACATTTAAAAACCTCCATCTCCCTCATTGTTCTGCAAGGATACCGGTGTGGGGAAACACTGTCATGGACAGCGTTGCGCAAGAGAGGCCTGGTGGTGCAGGAAGCTTTATTTTATTGGATCGTGGCAGGAAGAGGCAGCGAGATGCTCCAACGAGAGCTGTGGCAGGGATGAGACTTGAGCACTTGGAGAACTTCCTACTCCTTGGCTGGAGCTGTTCCTGCCTGTGGCCATTCACTCCTTACCTGGACTTTCTTCAGCTGTGCATTCCTTCCTACCTGCTTCTCTTCCCCTTTCCTGCTGTACTGGTTGTGGGCGATACAAATTTTCACTCTTTACCGCTTACTGCACAGGCCCTGTTCATTTTGTGTGTCCTGTTGAAGGCGGCTGTGCTGGTGGGCAGCAGCAGGGATGAATGCATGCTTACTTTGTCCTGGTGTTCTGCATGAACCTTCAGAGAACGATGAGGGAGAGGATCCCAGTCATCTCCTGAGAGGCAATGAGCATGCCTGTTATGAAAGAATGGTCTGCAGTAGGGGTGGGCAGCCTGAAAGGATGCCTCATGAGCCAGGATCCTACAGCACAAATCCATCGGGGAGGATGGGCCCCTGGGAAGAGCAGGGAGCCTTTCTGCAGTGAACAGCTGTACTAAGGCAAACTTCCAGGGAGATCAAAATTGCATCCTGGATAACTGGGCTAGAAAACTGGAGCAAGAACTGTGCTGAATTGGTCAGCATTTCAGAAAGCATTGCAGATAGGTGGGCTTGGGAGAACTGGAAGAAAACCTCTCTGCTCCCATCCAAGAACATGGTAATTATGGATAGATTTGCTTCTAAGCCTTTGAACTTACTTTTCCATGTGTGCTGAGACATACCTTGTTTTATTTTGTATGTTTTAATGTTAAAGACAGCAGTTTTTAATGTCTTTCAGCAAGCTCCCTTACAGAAAAGGATGGAGCTGTTTCCACTTTAAGGCTCGTAACAATGGGTCCTGTTTCCAGCATCATTCCTTCTTTATGTGGCTTCCACAGGATGCTCTAACATGGAGAATGCGGGGAATGTAAACTTCATTGATGGTTGGATTAGCCCATTTCCGATCTGTTTTACAATGGACACAGTGATAACAGAAACTGCCAATGTGATCTCAGTTGAAGGTGTAATTTTGTAAAAACGCATAAAGTGTGACGCTCGCAATTCTCTGAGCCGATGCTTGCCTTTCCCCATAACTGCTTGCTGAGTTGTTGGTTTTAAACCATAACTGCTGTTTCTGAAGGCTGTTTGTAAACAGATGCAAATACAATGCAGAAATCACGAGAGAAGATGAACTCATTCAAAAATATCTTCCATTCAAGAAGGAAAGTGAAAATACAGCTGAAACTAGTACGTGTTTTGGCAAATGGTGAATTTGGAAATTTAAAGACCTGGCAATCTGTACTTGAAACTTGTATTTACTTGCTGCTGCAGCTTATGACAATTCAAAAAAAATACTGTGAGCATATGTGTAAGGAATAGATTAACCTTAGCAGTGGCATAGATCTAATGCTCTAAAATGAGATGTTCATACTGTTGGGAAGGTAGAAATATTCCATAAAGCTACTTCTGTAAGGAACTGTTCTAAAAGAAATAGTGCGATATATTATGGTGGTAAAATATTTTCTACTGAACTGGTAGCAAGGTAGTACGTTAAACAGCAATTTCTGAGGGGAAACGTTTGGGTGGATTGAATAACTTAATTCTTTTTATAGTTCCAAATTCAGCTTGGGAGCATTCTGAACGTGTAAAATGGATTTTCAACAATCATTGGAAAGCTGGGAAAACTGCAAAAGATTTGAGGGTTGGGGGGAAGGTTAAAATTGTCTCAGTGTTTAGGAGAAAGTAAGTAGAGAGTTTGAGAGCTAAGCCATTCAGTGTAACTGCACTGTGCAACCTGTGTTGCAAGTGTTGCAAACCACTGTGCAAGTCGGTGCTGGAGGCTTTATGTCGGGACGAAGAGTGATAGGACTGAAAATAGTTTTTTAGTGTCTCTGAGGGGCTGGATGGGAGGAATTGGACAGAAGCCCCTCTAGAGGAAACCGTAGCATCTGCATGCATCTATCAAACACATCCTTCTCCCCACTTCTTCCTTTTGAGAGGGGATTATGGACTGTGAATTTCAGTGTGAAGTAGGTATCAAATTTTGCAATGTAGGGAATTGCTGGTATTCCAGAAGGAGCATACTTTTCTCTCTGCAGCTTTTCTCTATTTATTGTTTTATGATAATTTGGATGCTTCCTTATTTATAGTGCTGTTGCAATGCTCCTTCTGAGGCTTTTTCCTTTAATAGGTACTTGAGATCCTTGTCTTAGGTCTATAGATTCTGCTTAAGGCTGAACATCACTGTGCCTGTGTCCTTTACAGATTTACCCCCAAAGAATCCAGGCTGTTCTTACAGCCTAGACAATTCTAGAAGAGTGTTTGTCTTTCAGAACAGTATAAGTTCACAGCAGAATATTATAGCAAAGAAGATCTGATGGGATATGCAGATAAAAGGTTGGGAGGAGAGAGAGCAGAAGTAGAAAGTGCTTAGTATATAAGACTTCAACACAGATTCAGTTTCATGTCTGCATGCATGTGGTTACTCAAAGTCAGTCGTGCTATTCAAGAGAAAAAAGTACTTATAAGATGCTGTGCTTCATATGAAGGGAAAGACTGTAGCATAAGTTTACTGGAATGAGACTACAGTTCTTGCACAGGAATATTAGTAGAGGTCACATCAGAATTGCACTGAGAACAGAAAAGCAATGTTCCTGCAAGAGTTGCTCAACACATTTTCTACATACCTACTTCAGCTAAACAGTAACTTCAGCTAGCGTGTTTCCCTGCTGTGAGCTGTAGTTACTGGAGCTGAAAATCGTCTTCCCCATGAGTCCTGTCCTAGGCTGAACTGCGTGTCCGGTGACCCAGGAAGTCTCCCTTCTGGTGAATGGGAAGGGGAAGCTCAAAAGTGAAGAAGTCTGTGAGTGCCACGACAGTGACTTGAGGTAGACTTGAAAGTCTTATATATGTAGTTTAATTCTTTTCTCAGCTTGTGTCTGTATTAGTCAGATGTGATTTTCTTTAAGAACAGATCTCTGACCAAATACTTAAACCTGCTGCATACACTCTACATGTATGATTTTAACGAACATCGAGCTATCTGTAGTCAGAGACATGAATACAGAGTGTACACTTCAGATAATTAAAAATTCTTACTTATGTATTTACAGCTTTTATATTAATATGTGCTCAAAATTGCAATTATATTGGGGTTTTTTGATTATTCATTCTTTATGGAAGCCTTATTTTCTCTTAACCCTTCAAATTTAATTTGCAACAGGCGGAATGGCAATTGAAATCTTCCCTGTCATTGTCAACAGCCTTTATAGTGCACAGCTGCAGAATATCAAGAAGTTTGCTCGGACCTTTGTGACTTGTGAGGTTTCTGCTAACAGAAGCTGTGTTTCCATGCTGGGGTACCTGCCCCGCTATGGACTTGCAAGGCTGGGGCTGTTGGCTGGCTACCACGGGGAGTTACTGGACGTCATCACACAGACCATTGGACAAATCCATGGCTCTTGGAAATAAAAACATGTGGAGCCCAGGCACTTAACTGTTTTGCAGGTGATACTACTCATCCCACATAGTGGAAGGGCCAGGAGGCTCTGGCCTGGCAACTGCTGTGCACACAGACAGTTTACCCGTGCATTTCCTTCCAGCAGGCAGAGGCACAGTGTGCTTTTGGTCCTCTGTGGTGGATCCAGTGTGATGGACTGGATGCTGCTGTTTCTAGTACCATCACTGCTCCAGGAGAGTCTTACTGTCCAGGCTAGTTGCAGGACAGGAAGTTGCAGCAGTAGCAGCAGCTGTGTGAGTGGAATACTAAATCTAAAAAAGAAAAACCTTAAAAAACCCCCCCAAAAAACCTCTCTCTTTTTACCCTGCCCATTCCTTAAGCAGCAAGAGAAAAATCATCCCCTCCACCCTCCCAGGCTTGCAGTTCCCCTTGTGCGCCTTTCAAGGAGTCAGGTATCTGCCTTTCCTCCGCAGCGTCTAAGTTGGTCTCATTCATCTTCACTGTATGGCCAAATCCCTGTTACCCATTATGAAGCCCTACTAGGGCGTAGCCTATCACAAGGCTAAATACTGAAATTGCCTCCATTTTCCTTAATATTCCTCTCCTTTCTTTGACTCTCCTAATTACTCAGCCTAAAAGCTTTGTCATACCTTATCCTCACATAATTGCCCTGTATTTTTTCAGAGGCTGCTGGTTGCTCAAGTATCTCGGCAAAAGGAATATCTTCATCTCCCATCACTGCAGAGTGGCCAGGATCTGCAGGCAAGTACAGGAAAACCTGTTTTAAAGTAAAGATTAACTTCATTGTCATGTCATGTAAGGTTGCAGCTCACGGAGAGGCTTCCATACATCTGAACTTTTATTACAGTATTCAGTTACTGTGTTCAGTATGAGAAATTAAGGGGAAAAAATTGGGGACATTTGTTTTCACAGTATTTTCCACTACAATAATTTCTGGAATCTGCTACGGTAAGAGATTTGTGCAAAATTAATTAGTCAGGTTTACTTAATGTACATTCTTTTAACTGTTGATGCTTTATTTTTGCTCTTTGCAATGCTCAAGAATATGAAATAATCATAAAATGAACTGCTATTTTAAAATGCATATAGGGATTTACAAAAAGTAGAGTGTACTGGACAAGAGGAGCCCTAGCTCCTCAAGAGCTTCCATTCTACATCTCTCAAAGAGGGGTCAGTGAAATAGTGTAGGTGCTTGTGTTTCAATTTTTATGTTGCTGATCCTTAGTAACAGACTTTATTTAGAAGAGAAGTGAAGGAAGACGGAGGATGTGCAATATCTAGCAGGCTTTCCAAGTTTAAAGTCTGGCTGGAGAGAGATATGAAGTTGGTAATGTGTGAAACGGGTTAAAGCAATGGGGCTGGTATTTGGTCAGTATGTAGGATTCAGGACAGGATGTAGGAGGGACAAGATTAATATAACTTGTGAAATTGGTTGAAAATAAAGGAAACATAGCAGCTCTGTTTATAGAGTGCTAGTGCCTGGCTGTAAGCATATGAACTGCATAAACCAGATTGGTTGGATGATCCCATGCTGCAGGTAATCATGTCTAACAAAGGTTGTCTTATTTTTGCTTACAGACAGATACAATGGGTATTTATTCTTTTGGATGAGAGAAGTTGCTATTAGCCACCTGACATGAAAACACTTCTGGTGGTGCGAAGCTTGGGTCCTTGCTTCTGCGCATTCGTTTGATCAGATGGAAGAGTGCTACCAGAGGTACAAACACACAAGGAAGAACAGCTAGCAGCACACAGATGGCCCGTACCCAAAGTGGATAGAGTTTCTCCTCTTTCATAGGGAAGCCTTCCTATGGAGATAAAAAAACCAAGCAAATGAAATAATTGGTAGGTACAAGTACATTTTGCTATGATTTCCATATGCATTTTCTTATGATGGTATAGTAAGGATAGCAAAAGTTTTACTCTTTCTCTACAATAGCATTCAGTGGTCATGTCCTCTGTATGCCCTTCTTGTGGGTCTAAAGATGGCTGAAAATGGTTTATAGTTTCAAAAATTTATAGCTAGAAATGTGAAATACTCCTAGGGATGCAGGGGTTGCCCAAAGAATTATCAAACATAGAATCATTAAGGTTGGAAAAGACCTCTAAGATCACCAAGTCCAACCGTCAACCCAACACTACCATGTCCCCTAAACCATGCCCTGAAGTGCCCCATCTATGCGTTTTTTGAACACCTCCAGGGATGGTGACTCCACCACCTCTCTGGGCAGCCTGTTCCAGCACCTGACCATTCTTTCAGTAAAGACTTTTTTCCTAATATCCAATCTAAACCTCCCCTGATGCAGCTTGAGGCCATTTCCTCTCACGCTAGTAACGTGGGAGAAGAGACCAACACCCACCTCGTTACAACATCCTTCCAGGTAGCTGTAGAGAGTGATAAGGTCTCCCCTCAGCCTCCTCTTCTCTAGGCTAAACAACCCCAGTTCCCTTATCTGCTTCTCATAAGGCTTGTTCTCCAGACCCTTCCCCAGCTTCGTTGCCCTTCTCTGGACACGCTCCAGCACCTCAATGTCCTTCTTGTAGTGAGGGGCCCAAAACTGAACATAGTATTCAAGGTGCAGCCTCACCAGTGCTGAGTACAGAGGGATGATCACTTCCCTGCTCCTGCTTGCCACACTGGTCCTGATACAAGCCAGGATGCTGTTGGCCTCCTTGGCCATTGATCCAGCCTGTCCAGATCAACTTCCACCCTTCCTTGGTTAAACTCTGATTATTCTTGTAAGTTCTCAAAGCTTAGCTAGTTTCAGATTACCAAGCATAATCTTTGCCAAATAGGAAAGATTTACTTGAGAGATTTGGAAGGAATGATGATAATGCAATTTCTGCAGGTCTGCAGCTATGAGTTTTATTTTGGGATGATAGATACATAATGGTGTTTGGAGGGTACACTGCTGGTGTGTGTACTGCTGGGAGCAGAGAGCTTTTTCTTGAGGCACCAGTCCATGCATATATTTATACTATGAAGGTTGATGCTTTTTTGTGAGGGTGACTGCAGTTCTTGTGCAGTTTAAGGCCAGCATTGATCTTCAAACCCCTATGCAGGGTGTATTTGAGAATTATCCAAGAAACTGCAACTGGCGTGAGCCAGTGCCGTCCAGATCAAATGTTCTCAGCATCGACACCTCTTTGGTGCTGAATTAACCAACACTGTTCTTGGACCACTGCCCCCCTCTCTGTCTGCCTGTCAAAGTTACACATTCGTGTATTCATCACAGCCCCAGTGAAATTAGTAGTTCTCACTGAGGAATGTTTTTGTCCCCAGCATCTGTTACGCTGCTCTAAAGCTCTGCTCATGCATTTGTTCCACCTCTGAATCCCCTGTAGGTTCAGAGTCTCTGTAGGATGTTTCACTTCAACAGTTCTCTGCATTACGCACATTCGAAAGAAATATGGAGCACGGCATATGTGGGTCTTCTCTGGAAAAGGCCCTGTTAACAGGAAAATGTTTCAGTACGTGTAACCTCGTAACCTCTGTGCATACTGGAGCCTTCTCATTCTAAGCATTGCATCACTGGAGGCTGCAGTACATAGGTAAGCAGTAGATAGCAATAATTTTAAAGGATCTGATAAGGGAGAAAAGAATACAGCTCTTGCATTTATTAAAAGTTTAGAAAATATTTGGGAACATACGTATTTAGGGTTCCAGGCTGCATAGCTTGGCG
Source organism: Sula dactylatra (assembly GCA_013389905.1). NCBI lineage: Eukaryota > Metazoa > Chordata > Aves > Suliformes > Sulidae > Sula > Sula dactylatra. The sequence goes on from WEKW01008694.1 coordinate 17,056, forward strand.
GCTTCTGTATCTGAAGAGTAACAAAGGCCACGAAGACAATTAGGAGGAGCAGAGGGCTAATAAACCTCCATGTGATCTGCCAGTAGAGATTGGGTTTTCGTCCAGTCATCCATTTCACATCTTCACTGAACCTTTTAAGAGGAGGCATGTTTATGATGATGTCAGGCCTAAGTGGTAACAGTTTCACTTTTTTATATTTTTCTATAAGTTTTGAACAGCTCCCTAAATCTATTCTGTTCCATACCCTTCTTTAATAATTTACTACAGACTTAAGTAAATAATAATATCAGTAAAATAGGTCTTTATTGATCCCTGCCAGGGATGAATGATCAGTTTACATTGTCAGTTTACATTACCTGAGCACTTAGTTTAAGGTTTCTAAGCACAAATACATGATGAAAATATTACAGCAGTTCTGTAGAACTATTCAAACATTTTAAAAAGACAAAATTGCCAAGGGAACAAATATAGCTTGTTAGTAAGAAGTCTGAAGTAACCAGCACCAAATGAAACAAACCAGGTCAGGGATAAAATTTTTGCAGTCTGAACCAGTTTCCTCTGCAGTCAGTAGTGGCAGTCGTTCGGACACGGAGCTGATCTGTTTACATATACCTCTTAATTTTGTCCATTGAATGGGCAGTAGATACATGGTTCTGGGTTTGATAGTTACATGATAACCTGTATCTATCAAGTTGGAAAAATTTTGTAATCTGGAGTAGGAATTGTGATTTTTGTGTGTGTTCAAACACCAGCTTTGTCTTCAGTTCTGTTAATCTAACTGAAATTATTAGAAATTCTGTTGAGAACTATGAAAAAGTGATTTGGCTATGCTCGTATCCCATAGTAACAAAGAGGAAAAAGTATATGTGTATGTATAGCACAACAGAGAAAATACAGGTGCTGTGGAATCCAGAGTCTAGATTGTAGCATGTGAAACCAGATTTTATTGCTACTTCTGCATCATGGAAGATGGAGGCTAGCTGTATGTGCAGCAGGAGGGATGTGTGAAATTTTTTATGATGATATAGCCTGGGTTTTATCACCATTTAACATGGGAAATGCTAAGGATCTTAATGCAGGGACTTTAGCTGTAATTGATGAAGATTTTTTTTCTTCAGTTTCTTATTTTTAAAATCATAGCCTATGGTAAGAATTAAGTTGGAATGATGCTGAAGCATCTTCATATGCAACAGCACTGGCCAAATGTGAGTTCATTACCTATCCAGTATACAAACTGATCCACAAAAAATCAGGACCTTCATGATCCCAGTGCCAGAGTAAGAATTGGAAAGGTGAAGTCCCAACATGTAACTGAGTAAATTATGGAGGGGAAATGATAAATCTTTACTGAGAATTGGGGAAATTTCTGGGCTGGAAGGGCCCTGAGTAGGGAAGGCAGATTTGTTCTAAATCAAAATGAGATAAGGTTTCTGGCATTTACAATTATAAAGGATGTATGAAAGCTTTTAAACTAAAGACTGAATTTAATTAGTGTCTGTGACTGTGGAGATTCTCAGCACGCAGGTTGAGCCTTTTAACATGGGGGAGTTACTGCATGTTGCTTTCTATGAAGTTGGAGGGGAAAAATATTTGAAAGATGGTGTAACTCCTCTTGGCCAAAGAACTACAATGGCTGGTGACTTTCTAGCTTTAAACTTAGGATCCCCCCTTCCATAAGTGCTATGCAGAAATTATCCTTCCTGTTTTACAAATGTAAGAGACTTGAAGCAAAGAACAAAAACTACATTCACAGAACTGGTAAGTGTAACAGAAGTAAGTTAATATTGTAGACCTGTATGTAACATACATGAATTGAGAGGAAAATGCATTTGTCTCTTATGAGAAAAAATTCTGTCTGCTTCCAACGTACCTTTTAATTTTATAGACATACGCAACCCCAATCACTTCAAAGAAAGCGATGACTAGAAGAGGCAACGAGCCTGCATAGCTGTCAAAAACGTCAATCCAGTAACTCCCCGAACCCAGCGTAAAGCACAGAGCAATGAGGAAGCAAATTAGACATATTATACCTGAAGAAAAGAAGGTATCTTTGTTACTGGAGTACTGAACTGAACTTGGTAAATATATTTTTGTTCTAAATTATTTTTGCTCTTGGTCTAGTGATTTTTATTCTTTCTCCCTCCACAGAGCAACAACAAGCTGTTTTTTCCTTTGGGGAGCTAATATCACTTCCCAAAATCAGTCTTCCCCTGTGTGTTGGCCAAGAGGCACTACTCTGTTGTGGGAGGAATGCACTCGTGTGACTCAGAGCATCCTTTAGTTGTTAGTTCTTCCAGCAGATAGCCTGGGCTGTGCTGTGCTATTGCCCTCTGTTAATTTTTGATTGATGTAGTGAGTTTCAAGTGCTGTCATTTCCAGGCAGTCATTGGCTCAAAGTAGAGACAGCCGGCACCTGAGAAGTGTAAGGGCTCCCTGGATTGCTGCCCCCCATTTCCTCAAAGGGCCCAGAGCTACAAATGCCCATGTCCCTTATGTCCTCGCATGCATGATTTAGATTTCACTACACTTCTCTACAGTCAGTTCCACTTTAGCCAAGATATGGATTTAGGGTAATTGAGAGAAAAAGTGGGAAGGAGGGGAAGTGTTGCTGGATGCAGACATGGGCTGTAAATCAATTTTTATGTTCTTGTGCTGTGTTAGCAATGGCTTCTGACTCTGAGATGGCCTTTAGTCCAACGCTGTGTAAAATTGGCTCTAGCCTTTTTTTAAAAAAAAAAAAAACCAAAACAACAACAAAAAACCCAAACACAAAACAAAACAAAAAAACAAAACAAAACACCAACCACAAAAAAAAAAAAACCCAAACCAAAAACCAAACCAAAAACAAAAAACCACAAAACGAAAAAGCTCACAATTGAAAAATCAGTTTCAAAATAATATGGGTACCTCATCAAGTTGTAAAAAAAAATTTATTTCTATATTAAAAGTTGTAAAATAAGAAGGATATAATTTAGATGCTACAGGAAGACTCTAAAAAAGGCACGACAGCAATATTCCCCATAGGAATTTAAAAGGGCGCATTGCAGAAATGTTAATTCATTACTTCAAACTGCCAGAAATTTTTCTAGACTAATTTCACAGTAGGATCTCTCAGACTGTCACTGAGTCTGGTTCTTGAGGAGCAGGTTGGGTTCAGTAACTGTCTCTGTCTGAAAAGATTCTGGTTTTGGTGTAAGAACAGGATCGCACACACTCATTTCTCAGTTTCCAAGTGGTAATTTTCTACTCTGGTATGTTCACAGTAAATGTGAAATAATCTGTAGCAGCATAAACCTGAATGAAATAGGGTGAATGACCTATCTTACAGTTGTGACAATGTGGTAAGTTCGTGCGCAGGTGGTTATGGCAAACCAGTTGATGTCACTGGTTGCCTTAAAGTGACTTGTTCGGGCACTAAAGGCTTAAGTGAAGACAAGGCTTTTCCTGATGTCTGTAACAGCTCAGAGAGAACTTGACTCCAGGAGTGGCATTTTAACAAGATTTCCCAGACTAAAACAGCTCTTGCAAGCTGAGGAAAAAAAGAACTGGCAAGGGCAATATAATACTGCCATCTGACAGCTTCTGCCATAACTGCTACCTCATCTATGTGCCTATCTTCTGCAAACACAATCTACTACCCTTACGAACACTATGAGACAGCTAAATTAATATTACACATTCGTGATCCCTCTATGATATTTATTAAGCTGTTGGTGATTTGCGCATCTATAAAGAAGCCACCTTCTTTGAACAAAGCAAAGTAAATACTTTACCAGATAATAGCTCTTTGGGTATTGATTTAGATATAATTCGAAGCTCTAGAAGAGGAGTGAAGACTCCCTCGATGTTCCCAAACATAGAAGAAAGGCCCAAGCTGAACAACATTATGAAAAACAGGATGGCCCAGGCCTGGGATCCTGGCATTAGAATGATGGCTTGAGTGAAAATGATGAAAGCCAAGCCAGTTCCTGATACACTCTGCAGAATTCACAAACAGATGAAAATAGGTATTACAATGGCGTAAATTTAGTTTCTCATGCATAGAGAATTATAACATGCTTCTGTCCTTCCCTGGAGTCAAGGGTGCTGATCAACCTGTGGGATTCTGTGGCAGTCAGCAGTTGAGAAATGGGTAGTGGGGAGTGTTTGAAGGGATTTTAATTTTAAATGGTCTATCAGAGATGTGTAGACAATCATAGAGCAGAATTTTAGCTTGCACAGAGAGGTGGGTCCAGAGTAAAGCAGATATGAGAGTTGTAATTAAAATAGCAATTGTTTTGCTAATACCATTTTAAATATTTTTTTAAAAAAAATCTGTGATGTAATAGCTACTGGAAAGAAAAAGATGTAAATGAGGATATGATTGCCACTCTAGCAGCAAGAGAGTTGGTGAGTTGTTGATCACCCAAAACCCCACAATTACCAGGGCAAAAAAGGCTAAGAGGGAAAAACCCAACTTCAGCCAAATTTCTTTGAGTTCAGTCTCCCAAGGACAAGGATATTTAAATCTAAGCATTGAAAAATGCTAATTGTGCTCTAATTTGGGAGTAAAATATGTCAAACCGTGAATCAGAAATAGGTGCCATCAGAGGAAGCCAGAGAAAACAAACTGGCTCATGTCAGGGCTGGAATATCATCCTTGGACTTCTCCGTCATGTGAATAAAATAGCCTATTTCACCATCATTCTCTGTTAAGGCTATCGTGCGTTAGCACACTCTGTCTCTAGCAAATGTATCCACCCTTTTGTCCTAAGCTGTGATTTTATTTTTTTCTCAGGCTCCTTTCTTTCTTATTCTTTTCTTCAACCATGGCCCTACTCATTTTTCATTAGGTGGTAAGGACTTGTAACAAGGGAGTACAAATGGGTGGGTAGGAAATGAGAATTACAGGACTGGCTGGGATCACTGGAGCAAGTGGAATGAGGTTGGAGAAGTAAACAGAAGAAACATCTGTGTTTAGTGATAGAGGAAGTGTTTTAGGCAGGTTGGAAAAGAAGAAGAGGGAGAGGATTGTGATGTATTTTGGTGGGGGGAAGAAGGGGTTTTGAGGAAAATCAAAATTAAAATATTGGTGAGATCCTATGCAGAGAGGAGGAAAAATAAAAAGGAGAGGACAAGATGGAACAGAAAGATGGAGAAAGGAAGATAAAAGAGATGACAGTGATAAGATACCTTCCTGGTAGTCATATATGTGACTGAAGGCAAACAGTGAACATTTTAATAGATTTTTTGATAGTTTCCGAAATATGGATTTAGGAAGCTCCCATTCAGCATCCTTTTTCTATAATCTTTCAGCTAGTGTTTTCTCTGTTGTGTTTATTCCTGTAAACCAAAGTAGAACTGAATCTAGTGTCCATGGTATGCTCCAGATAGGAGCACCTTTGAGGATTAGTTTTGTGGTAATAATACATCATTTTGCATGCCGTGCCAGACAGCTTTGAGTTCAGACTGTCCTACAGCAGTGTTGTTATTTCAAATTTTGAAAAACTGTTCTGTTTCATGATTATGTATAATATATTCATTACAAGTAGACTGAAGTACAAGTACTTATAAGAAAATGGAAGATACCAGTCCTTCTACATATTTTGTTGAAGGGTTACTTTGTTGAAAGCAATTATGGTACCTGATCAAGAAATTCTTGAAGGTCACAGCTTTTCAGTTTAAGTCCAGCAATTTTTTCTGGATGTGATGA